>QLPI01007896.1:0-14744 GCA_003314275.1 Chroogomphus rutilus | reverse complement strand
GAGTCTTTGTTGGTGAGACACAAATCAATCATCTGTTGTCCCCCACTAACTTCACCGTGCGGAGTTGTTAAAATTAGCGCAACTGGAACTAATAGACAAGAGTGTCTCAGCTTCTGGGAAAGAAGATGATATGAAATAGTCACTACCTAATAGACAAGAGTCTAATAGTTTAAAAGTCGGCTCAGATAGTAATGTTCAGTTGACAGAATATAAATGTCAACTGTGAGATGTTCGACGTGCGGAAATATGTGTGAATGAGTGTTGTGAAAGGTGTGTACTACACCTAGTGATAATATCCTGGTGTGTATTCAAGTGTTTGATAGGATAACAGGAATAGAAGTTAATTCGAGAATTCGATCGCGTATACAGATGTCGAGTTTATCGATCAGTCAATAGATGAATGAGAATGAGATCTTTGGAACTGGAGTATATTCTTCGTATCTACTGGCTCTTTATACGTGAGTGAATCACTCCTGTGATAAGACAGACCGTCCTAATGCAGCGACGGCGCTCTCAATCTCGATGTATGGTCGTCGCCCTGTTACTTGATTTCCCCTATACATCGCCGACTGCCCTTCCTACTGAATTGTCCTATGTCCCATTATTGACAGTGAGTACCTATCTGAAGTCCTATCTGATCGGAAACCCCTTTGACTCTTGTTATCCCCTCCTTGGCAGTTGGATGTGTGTGTCCCGGTGCTGTCGTGTGTCGTTCATTATTGTGTAAGTTCGTTCCTATGTCCTCTTCGAACATTCTTCCTACTGATCCCTTCCTCTCCTTTCGTATCCCATCCTTCCATTCCTGTTCCTATATTCCCCTCGTCCCTCTGCATTCGTACGTTCTGGATCCTTCTTGCTGCGTTCCTCGTCCGTTCTACTCGCACCTATTCACTTCCGGTCCCTCATTTCCCTCTTTCCTTCTGTCTGCCCCTTCCTTTCCCATTCCTTCCACCCCTCGTCACAACAGAGTCTACATTTCTAATCAGTAAATGCTAACACAAAGACATACTGTCATTATTCATGTCTCAGCTTCTGGGAAAGAACATGAGATGCTCGTGACGTGTTCTTTTTGGAAAACTCCGCCCAACCATAAATATGACAGGCCGAAATATAACTCGCAATTCTCAACACTCCCCCTCGAGTGAAATTTGGCCACTTTCAAAAAAATATACACCCCATGTACGAAGAGTTGGTAGTCATTTTTCTTCGCTTTAATCTTTTCCAATCATCCATAGTCCTAGGAGTTCAACATGTCGCTGAAATATAGGCTTTGCAAGAGGCTTCGTGAAGATATCAGCCACGTTCTTGTCAGTTGGAATGTATTTGAGGGATATCTTTGAGTCTTCTACTGCTTCACGGATGAAATGGTACCAGATATCAATGTGCTTGGATCTCCCATGAAACTTGTTGTCCTTTGCTAGTGCAATTGCCCCTTGGTCATCACACTTTATATTAATCGGTCCAATGTGAGTCCCTAGTATTTCTTGTAGGAATGACTGTAACTACAGAGCTTCCTTAGCTCCAAGTGTCTGTGCGATATATTTGGCCTCGGTACTTGATAGTGCAATCACATATTGTTTTTTTGAGCTCCAAGACACGGCGCCAGTTCCTAATATGAAGGAGGATCCTGATATGAAATGCCTGTGCTTTTGGCTTGCCCAATCAGCATCACAATAACCTTCAACCATACTGGATGACAGGCCTCCAACAGTAAGCCACAATTTCTTTGTGCTCCCAAGATATATGATGACTCATTTGAATGCCTCCCAGTGCTCTTGTCCAGGGTTTTGAATGAACTGCAAGAAGACACCCACTGCATATGCAATATCCGGTCGCGACACAACTGCTACCCATAACACACTGCCAATTGCTCCAGCATCTGGCACCCCTCGCATCTACATTTCTTGGTTTGGGGTGGCCGGTCCTTGTTCTCTCGAAAATTGTGTTCCTGGTTCCATTGGAGTTGTTATAGGCTTTGTGCTCGTAAGTTTGTACTTGTCAACTACAGCTTTAATATATGCCTGCTGATTGATTGATATTGTTCGAGCGACTCGGTCACATTTGATTTGGAATCCTAGAAACCAATGTATCTCCCCCATGTCTGTAATGTCCCAATGTTGTCTGAGCTCAGACTTGAACTTGGGCACATCTTCGGTGCATTTGGAGGTAACTGCCATGTCGTCAGTTGCCACAACTACAACAGTGTGTTCCTTTTCAGACTTTTTGTAAAATACAGAGTGGTCAACAGCCAAGTGTTTGAACCCCAAATCAACAAATACTCTTGTCATTTCTTGATGCCATCCTCTACCTGCTTGTTTAAGCCTGTAGAGTCCTTTGAGTAAGTGGCAAGCTTTGCCTTCTTCGCCTGGTTTCAAGACTCCTCGGGGTGGCTTCATATATATTGTCTCTTTGAGAGGTGCATTAAGGTAAGCACTCTTTATGTCAACCTGGTGGACTTCCCAGTCCTGAGCAGCTGCATTGCCTAGGACAACACGGACAAAGGGCATTTTGGCAGCAGCAGAAAAAGTTTCAGTGTAGTTGACACCTTCAATCTGCTTGTGTCTACCTGCAACTATTCGGACTCGATAAGATTCAATGTCTCCCGTTGGTCCTCACTTGTCCTTCAAGACCTCATTGCATGGGATCACAAAATGTCCTTTAGGTACGTCTTCAATGGTCCATTGTTAAGTTGGCCAATTTCATAGTCAAATGCGGCTTGCCATTCCTTTGCATTAGGGCCACGGAGAGCCTCATCAAGTGATTGGGGTTCGGTTCCCATAGCTCCAAGTAGTGCAAAATCTGGTGGTAAGTCATCTTCTATATCAATGAGATCTTCTGGTAATTTGCCGGTTTGTCCACTTTCTTTTGAGTCAGAATAGGCAAGGTTTGCAGTGAGGGGTGGTTCTCCTTCTGCCATACGTCTATATGTCCCGGGAGGCCTCTTTTGGATGTGATGGCCTCGACCTAGTAGTGGAGATAGGTCTTCTTCTGTAATTGTTTCATCTAAGTCATCTTCTGGTTGCTGATTAGATACAAGGATGTTAGAAGTTGGTTTATTATCATCTGGTGCATGATATTCTTCAGCTTCTAGCACAGGTTGAATGATGTTTGGGAGTTCTGAGTTGGCATTTTTAGAGGGGCTCTGGATGATCTTGTCCTTCTCCCCCTCAGCCAGAGAATTGCCATGAATGCTAGTAACATTGTTGGTGGTGAGTACATTGTCATCGTTAAAGATGTCATTATGTTCAACTGTTACTGATCTCTTGTGGGGCCAGTATATATGGTACCCCTTGAACTCTGGATCATAGGCGACAAAGCATCCTACTTGGGCACGAGCATCAAGTTTTCCAGCCTTAAGGTCTTTGACATATGCTGCAACACCAAATTCATGGATACCGGCAAGGTGTGGCTTCTTATTGTTTATTGCTTCATAAGGTGTTTTCCCATTGAGTGCACGTGCTGGGGTTCTATTTTGGAGCCATGTAGCATGTTTCATTGCCTCTGCCCATAGAAACTGGGGTAAGGCAGATGCAAGTAGAAGTGCTCGGGCACGTTCTGCTTGGGTACGCATTCCACACTCAGAGGTGCCATTTTGTTGTGGGGAATCATGGACTGTAAGCTCTCAGACAGTTCCCTTGTTGTCCTGATGTTGAGTTAACTCCTTTGATAGGAATTCTCCTCCTCGGTCAGAGTGTGAAAACTTTATGCAATTACCGGTTTGTGTTTCAATAAATGCTTCATCTTGTTTGTAAGAGTTGTAGGTATCATTTTTCTTTTCTTGGAAATAGAGTTTGTTTTCACAAGTAGCATCATCGATACAGGCTGCAACATAGTAATTGCCATTAAGGCTTTTTACTGATGCTGGTCCCCACAAGTCCCAGTGGACTCGCTCACCATATTTGGTAGCACGAGTCTGCGACTCTTTTGGAAATGGTTGCCTGGCTGACTTAGCTTTAGCACATGGCTCACAGAATTCTGGTTTAGAGTCAGGGTCAAGATCAATGCCAGTGATCAAGTTTTGGGTTACTGCATATCATATAGCCGCATGAGCAATATGACCAAATTTACGATGTGCTTCACTGATGCTCATTTTTGTAGATGCAATGTTTGCTTGACCAATCTGGGATTTTTCGGTGACAAGATGGTATAAGCCATCAGAATGAGGAATAGTAGCCATAGTGTGACCGGATGGGTTTTTGATTGTGCACATGCCCTTATTGAATATGACTGCGCAGTTGGCTTTGTCAAGGCGGCTGATAGAGATTAGAGTAAAGGCCATATCTGGTGCGTGAACTGTGTCCTTTAATATAGCCTTTGTTTGCTTTGATCCATTTGGCAGTTCAATATGCATGTCCCCCAGTCCAATGGCTTTAAGGGTACGACCATCTGTAGTAGTAATATATCTGCCTTCAATGGGTCGATAGTTTTTGAACCTGTGTCAGTCAGGACAGTAGTGTTGGCTTGCACCACTATCCACACAAGCACCAAGTCGAGGTTTCGGGAGTTGAAGGGCATCAGCGACTAGTGTATAGTTAGATGTGCAGGTGAATGCAAAGAATTCTTCATCTTTGCCATCTGCAACAATCGCTGATTCATCCTTCCTTTTTTCGCTTGTGGATGTGTTCCATCTTGGTCCCTGACCTTCTTTGCCTCCCCCTTTCCACCAGCAGTTCTCTTTGGTGCAGTTTGGCCTATTACAGTTTTCACAGATCAGTCCTTATGCCGACTTTACATGTTTTCCACCCTCATGGTCACAACCTTTTTGGTTTCTCTTTCCATAAGCTGCTAGAGCTGATTCAGCATTCTTGGCTCGGTGATCATTGATGGCTCAGTGCTGTCCTTCTTCGATGATGAAATCAATCAGGTCATCAGCTTCTATTTTTTTCGACGATGTCCCTAAGACAGCATTAGTTTGTTCTGCCGCAGTGATGGTTTGGAGGGTGGGTCGATATGATTGTGGTAGCGATGACATGATAATGGTGTTGTGTCGTGAATCAGATAGAGTAGATCTCATCTTTATAAGGTTGTCATGGCATTGTGACATGAGTTGGAAGTGTTGTTTGAGTTCTGCAAGGTGGGTTTTTGGATCTTCATTATCACCAAGTTTCATACTCGCAAGTTGTTCTTCTGCATCTAGGAGGTAAAGTGTGCTCTTGGTAGTGACATCAGCTTTTACTGCATCCCACATTTTTTTTGCAGAGTCCATGTTTTTGATCTTTGCACCAAGACATGTTGAGGTTGTTGATAGGATAACATGTTGAGCAAGATATTCACGTTTGTCAAGATCAATGATCTTTGTTTCTCTTGCCTCAATTTGTTCCTCCGTAGCTGGTGTCTTCCCATCAGATAGCATGGGTATCTTGATCACCAATGAGTACGGTTTTGGCGCAAGTGCTTTGCCTTCAACATGCCTCCATAACCCCTTTGATCCCATTGCCTTTTGGATACGTGGTTCGTAGTCTGACAAGTTGCTTCCAGCATCACAGAGCTTGGGGACAGCAATATTTGTAGATTCAGAGGTGGAGTTGAGCGATAGGCTAGACATTGTGGTTTTCAATATCCGGGGCTAGATAACCTGTTAAAATTAGCGCAACTGGAACTAATAGACAAGAGTGTCTCAGGTTCTGGGAAAGAAGATGATATTAAATAGCCACTACCTAATAGACAAGAGTCTACATTTCTAATCAGTAAATGCTAACACAAAGACATACTGTCATTACTCACGTCTCAGCTTCTGGGAAAGAAGATGAGACGCTCGTGACGTGTTCTTTTTGGAAAACTCTGCCCAACCGTAAATATGACAGGCCGAAATATAACTCGCAATTCTCAACAGGAGTGACCCCCATGTGCCAATACAGGATGACACCAGCATTGAATGAGCTTTCCCAACAGCATGTTTCACCCTCCATCATGTCTTTGTAGACACTACTATACCAATGGTGCACCGGCCCGATTCCAAGATATATGCTTTGCAAACCCTAGACGATTTTATGGGGGCAAAGAACAAAAAAAACGAATCCGGTATAGAATTTATAGACCAACACTCTGTTGCCTGTGGGAGGTATTCAAACATCTGGAGGGGGATATTGCATGTGATGAGCAACGAAAGTTGTTTGCATGAACCAGTAATCCTTATTCCACACGACAGACAGCAGTCAACTGATGCTCTACTGCAGGTCGCTGTCAAAGTTTTACGCCACTTTAGGAGTAATGGGAAGACACCTGCCCTTTCCAATGTTCGTAACCACCTAGCAGACCTACATTACTACATTATATCGAGACATGGTTTACCATAGCATTTGCAACGTGAAGCTCGGATATGGTCCCTGCTCAACCATGAAAGTGTCTCGCTCTTCCATGGTGTTGTATATCATCCGGATAACACACCTGGCATGGTTTCCCCATGGTACCCCAGCGGGTGTGCGGATGTTTATCTTCGAGAGAATCCTGGGGATTCGTGCAAGTCCATTCTAAGAGAAGGATTGTTTAGCAAGGAGGACAGTTACAAAATAGGGAATAGTATGAACCTTGGGCGCAGGAGATCTGGTACGGTGGGGGAGTCCTCCCGACGTAATTGTTCACGTCTCGAACTCGGAACACGTGCATCAAACAGGCTGTTGAAGTCTGAAATGGGAAACGACGGGTCGTGGAAGGGTTCGTAGAAGTAGGTGGTGAGAGACATGTTTATCAAGGGTTAAGTTTTTGAAGTATTTGAGTGTCTTGTGCGGGTGCTGGAGGAAGGCAGACAAGTTGAGATCGTTTTATACGTCCAAGGTTTGGAACTTGAGAACATGGTCGAACTTTGTAGAAACTTGTACAAGGTGGAAGACGATGGTGGATGCGGACTTTATTTCTTACCTTTTTAGATCCACAGATGCTAGGAATTTCTATAACATTCTTCATTCTCCTCTGGTGTTGCCGTGAGCGAACAATCTCAAGCTCAGTCAAACCTGTAAGTTGAAGTTTTACGATACGGAAAATCCGGACCTCCATTTAGCCTTTCAAGGAACAATTCTCACAGAGGCGATTTAATTAAGCGTATCCCTGCTGTTGCGACTCGAGATATGAGGTAATAAATACATACCAAGGTCCAGAGCTTGAAAGATTCGGTCACGCTGTCCTGGTTTGACTCTATGTCACTCTTGAGGATTTTGTCGAAAACTCGGAACTGCAGTGCGATGATTGATTCTCCACAAATTTTAGAACTTCTTCCTTGCATCAAATCTTCTGGTGAGACGTCAGAGTTTCCATTACGAAGTAACTAGACATGCCTCCAATCAGTGATGTTGCGTATCTTTTCTCAGGTAGTCAACTGCGACCTCGTCAGCCTTCTTCCCCCCACTGCTGTGGGCGCTCTTCTTGGCTCTCTGCTTGCTCGCTCTTTTCTCAGTTGTGCTCTCTGCTATGCTGGGATCCCCACTGGGATCCCTGCTGTGGGTCTTTTTCTCTGCTAGGCTCTCTACTACGTGTACCCGACACAGTAACACGTGTCATAATGCATAGCGAGTGTGTCCAGCGGTCCGTATCTTACTCTCACATTTGATGGTAACGTCTCCTATTTATCTGTTTTGTAATTATTTTTCATTAGTTCCTTTGCTTTCTTTTAAAGGTGTGAAAATAACCCACATGGATCAACAACCCCCACGTACCGACGCACTCATCGCGATGCCTTGCGCATCTTGGCGAATGACCTCATAGGTGCCTACCCACTTAGACAACAAAGGCTACCAGTCTACTAGCAGTTATAATGCTGTCCTCGACTGAATCACCGGACAACTCACATCTTCTGTCCATTGGCTAACAATGTCAAATGTGTCCGAATGCTATATGCTCCAATTTTTACCCGTCTGGTGCTATCTTTGCAATGAATTGTGCACCCAAATTGCTCACCTGATTGTTGTATGAATCTTGAATAAATTTGTTTATACATAATTGATCAACTCCTGTGGTGGCAAAGTGACCTTGCAAGGCTTTTAGAGCCAGAACTTCAAGAAAACTGAGATCCTGGTGAAAACCTTACCAACTTGATTCACAAGCTGCCAGGGTAGTGGCTGATTCAAAGTGAGCTCTCCCTTGCAATGGTGGCAGGTGGGCCACCCCCTCTTGCATACGGCCGCCTTTGCGTGGCGAAGCCACCTTGGTGCGCCTTCCTTGCATGTATCAAGTCAGAAGAGCGTGTTTATAATGATGAATCAAAGCTCATATTAACATTTGGAGCCATTTACTGTACAAATGATTGCAATTACACGAGTTACTTCTTGCCATGTATCAGGTCCATAAAAATGATCAGTCACGCAATAGAAACCTTGCGAGGCTCCTGATCAGGGTGAGACTTGGGGAACCTGACTGTAAGAACCCCATTCTCCATGCTAGCTTTTATATCCTCCGCCTAAACGACAACAAAAACTTGTGTCAAACACATGTCACATGTACAACCACACATACCTTAATACCAGCGGGAAGAGGGATCGTCCTAGAGAACTTCCCAAATCTCCTTTCACGTACAGCATATCCTTCCTTATCGAGCTCATTCGAAATGGTACTCTGCCCCGAGACGACCAGCCGATTCTGGTGAACGTCAATGCTCACGTCTTCTTTCTTCATCCCAGGCAGTTCAAATATGGCTGTGATCTCGTCCGTTCCCTTGGATTCGTGCAAGTCCATTCTGAGAGAAGGGGTTGTTAGCAAGGAGCAAAGTTAAAAATAGGTAATAGTATGAACCTTGGGCGCAGAAGATCTGGTACGGTGGGGGAATCCTCCCGACGTAATTGTTCACGTCTCAAACTCGGGTTACGTGCATCCAAGGCTGCATTAAACAGGCTGTTGAAGTCTGAAATGGTAAAAAACGAGTCGTGGAAGGGTTCGCAGAAGTGGGTGGTGAGAGACATGTTTATCAAGCGTTAAGCTTTTTGGAGTATTTGAGTGACTTGTGCAGGTTCTGTAGTGCAGACTTGGATAGAGGGAATCAGACAGTTGAGATCGTTTTATACGTGCAAGGTTTGTGATTTGAGAACATGGTCGAACGTTGTAGAAACTTGTAGAAGGTGGAAGACGATGGTGGATACGGACTTGATTTGTTTTACATTTGTAGATCCACACAATCTAGGATTTTCTGTAGCATTCTTTATTCTCCTCTGGTGTTGCCGCGAGCGAACAATCTCAAGCTCCGTCAAGCCGGTAGGTTGAAGTTTTACGATACGGCAAATCCGGACATCCATTTCACCTTTCAAGTGAACAATTCCCATAGAGGTGATTTAATGAAGCGCATCCCGGCTGTTGCAGCTCGAGATATGAGGTAATAAATAAACACACCAACGTCCGTGAAAGCTTTGAAAGAATGGGTCACGCTGTCCTGATGTGACTCTATGTCACTCTTGTGGATTTTACAGTCATTCCCGAAAACTCGGAACTGCAGTGCGATGATTGATTCTACACAAATTTAGAGCTCCTTGCTTGTATAAAAGCGTGTTGTCGACATTATTCACTTTGCTCCTAACAATCCACATAGCGTTATTTTAGACAACCCTTTTAAAGCGCAATCTGTTCAATTTTTGTTGCGTTGATAGGATCTTCTGGTGAGACGTCAGAGTTTCCATTACGAAGTGACTCGACATGCCTCCGAGCCCATTCGTTGGGCGCTGTTGCGGATTTTTGCTCAGGCAATCAGCTGACCTCTTCCGATGATTTACCTAGGTCTCTCAGTTGGTTCACTTCCTGTCAACTGGCTATGCTATTTCTCTGTTTTCCACTGCGGTCTATTCCGCATTCCGCCTCTGATCAGGAAAATATTCATCCCATTCAGAGACCATTATTGTGCCACTATGTGTCCTCGTATTATATTCTCTTCGGCACTGTATATAGTACATCAACCAGGTCCTTGTTACGATCCTTTGTTCTATGAGATATGGATTCTATCTTACTAATTCAGCCAGTTCTACCAAAAGAGCCCTGATCGTCCCTTGTAATAGTTTAAAAGTCGGCTCAGATATGTGATAGGTAACTTGTGAGATATTCGACGTGTAGGAATATATGTGAATGAATGATGTGGGTAGTGTGTACTACACCTAGAGATAATGTCCCAGTGTATTTGGGAACTTGGTAAGACAACGGGAATATAGATCTGTTCAAGGCTTCGGTCGCGTATACGGATATCGAGTTTATCGATCGGTCAAGAGGTGAATAAGACTGGAGACTGAAGTACATTCTTCGTAACTACAGGGTTTTATATGTGAGTGACTCGTTCCTATGATAAGACAGGCCGTCCTAATGCAGCGACGGCGTTCTCGATCTCGATGTACAGTCGTCGCCCTGTTACTTGATTATCCCTATACGTCGCCGACTGCCCTCCCTACTGAATTGCCCTGTGGCCTTAGATCTACATTATCGACAGTGAGTACCTATCTGAAGTCCTATCCGATCGGAAACCCCTTTGATTCTTGTTATCCCCTCCTCGGCGGCTGCATGTCTGCGTCCCGGTGTTATCGTATGTCGTTCATTATCGTGTAAGTTTGTCCCTATGCCCTCTTCAAATGTTTCTCCCACTGATCCCTTCCTCTCCTTTCGTATCTCATCCTTCCGTTCCTGTTCCTATATTCTCCTCGTCCCCTGCATTCGTTCGTTCTGGATCCCTCTTGCTGTGTTCCTCGTCCGTTCTACTCGCACCTATTCACTTCCGGTCCCTCATTTCCCTCTTTCCTTCCATCTGCCCCTTCCTTTCCCGTTCCTTCCGCCCCTCGTCACAACACCTTGAACTAGATCTCTGTCCAAATCAATGTTGCTCATCACTTGAAGTGATAAGTAAGCGACCTCTCCAATTTGCAAAGTGATGAATGATTGAATGGGTATAATGCTACTGCTCCGGCACCGGTACTTATATAACGTGCGCGCGTAATGGGTTCGTCTGCGCTTGCGAGCCGTACCCCATGCGGCCCAAGTTGCCGAGACGATACGGCATGGCACTGGGTCAAGCAGAGAAAGAACCTGATAGGACCTTGGATAATGTCTTTTTGGTTTTTGACAGGACAGAACCCATGAACTGGCCAGGCTCGTTGTGTCCTGCGCTAGCTCTTTTAAAAGGGTCTCATCGGAATTTTCAAAGGTGGAAACTGGAAGGGTTGCCACGATTCCTGTGTGGTTTTGTTTGTTTTAGCATGGCACACAGTTGGCCACTCAGGGCCCTCAGGGGGTTGGAATCTCCCTGTCTTCCTGTCCGGTGATCCGAGTGTTGTCACCCTTGGACCACGTTGAGGTCAGTGCCGTGGTGCGTGGAAACAGGGGTCAACGAAAATATTCGTTTATACGCTGTCCACTACATATATTGGTTTTTAAAACCCTGTATTTCGTCCGTGTATAACGTGGGTTACGACCAGTGGTCGTAGAGGGATTACTATGATGCTCCACTTTGATCCTCCTCACCGATGCGACACAGGGAGTGGTTCGACATGGAGTGTTGTCCGTTATTCTTAGATATGATATGCCAATCAATTCCAAAGAGCTTGTTTATAATGATGAATCAAAGCTTATATTACATTTGAATCCATACACTGTACAAAATATTGCAATTACACGAGTAATGCATCAAGTCCATAAAATTGATCAATCACGCAATAGAGACCTTGCGAGGCTCCTGGTCAGGATGAGACTTGGGGAACTTGACTGTGAGAACCCCATTCTCCATGCTCGCTTTTATATCCTCGGCCTAAACCATAACAAAAACTTGGGTCAAACACATGTCACATCTAATAGTACAACCACACATACCTTGATGCCAAGGGGAAGAGGGATCGTCCTAGAGAACTTCCCAAACCGCCTTTCACGCAAAGTATATCCTTCTTTATCGAGCTCATTCGAAATTGTACTATGCCCGGAGACGACAAGCCGATTTTGGTGAACCTCAATGCTCACGTCGTCTTTCTGCATCCCAGGCAGTTCGAATGTGGCTGTGATCTCGTCCTTGCCCTGGGATTCGTGCATGTCCATTCTAAGAGAAGGATTGTTTAGCAAGGAGGACAGTTACAAAATAGGGAATAGTATGAACCTTGGGCGCAGGAGATCTGGTACGGTGGGGGAGTCCTCAAGACGTAATTGTTCACGTCTCGAACTCGGAACACGTGCATCAAACAGGCTGTTGAAGTCTGAAATGGGAAACAACGAGTCGTGGAAGGGTTCGCAGAAGTAGGTGGTGAGAGACATGTTTATCAAGGGTTAAGTTTTTGGAGTATTTGAATGTCTTGTGCAGGTGGTGGAGGAAGGCAGACAAGTTGAGATCGTTTTATACGTCCAAGGTGTGGAACTTGAGAACATGGTCGAACTTTGTAGAAACTTGTACAAGGTGGAAGACGATGGTGGGTGCGGACTTTATTTCTTACTTTTTAGATCCACAGATGGTAGGAATTTCTGTAACATTCTTCATTCTCCTCTGGTGTTGCCGTGAGCGAACAATCTCAAGCTCAGTCAAACCTGTAAGTTGAAGTTTGACGATACGGAAAATCCGGACCTCCATTTAGCCTTTCAAGTGAACAATTCTCATAAAGGTGATTTAAGTAAGCACATCCCGGCTGTGGCGACTCGAGATATGAGGTAATAAATAAACACCAAGGTCCAATGCTTGAAAGATTCGGTCACGCTGTCCTGGTGTGACTCTATGTCACTCTTAAGCAGTCATTGTTGAAAACTCGTGACTGCAGTGCGATGATTGATTCTACACAAATTTCAGAACATCTTGCTTGTATCAAAGCGTGTTGTGTATAAAGGATGTAACTGTACGTCTCTCAGTATTTGCTCGTTGCAAAGTACTCAGGGAAAAAAGAAAAACTAACCACCTCTTTTATACTCTTTAGAGATCAAAAGAGATCAAAAACAATAAGAGAAATATTTACTGCGCAATTTATTTATGGAAGACAATCGGTATGTGGATTTTCTTTGTGTCACAATGGAGTGACGCGGGGTGACACGGTTTGATTTTGTTCTGCCCGGCCATCGCCATTCCTACAGTGTAAATTATTATCTTCGCTCCTAAAAACCACACAATGTTATTCTAGACAACACTTTTGACGGGCAATCATTTCAATTTCTATGGTATTGTTAGAGGTCAGAGTATCCATTATGAAGTGACTCGACATGTATCAAATCAGCGCTGTTGCGGATCTTGGCTCAGCTAATCAACTGCGACCTCTTCCCAATGATATTCGAATATTCCTCTGTCAATTATATCTTCCCCTCAGCTTGGATATGATACTTCTCTATTTCCACTGCCCTCTTATTGTCAGTGAATCAATCCCCTATCCTACACAATTTGAGGCTCCTTGCTTGGATCCAAGCGTGTTGTCGACATTATTCACTTCGCTCCTGAAAATCCACATGGCATTATTTTAGACAACCCTTTTGAAGTGCAATCTGTTCAATTTCTGTTGCGTTGATAGGATCTTCTTGTGAGACGTCACAGTTTCCAATACGAAGTGACTCGACATGCCTCCGAGCCCATCCGGCCGGCGCTGTTGCGGATGTTCGCTCAAGTAATCAGCTGACCTCTTCCGATGATTTACCTAGGTCTGTCAGTCGATTCACTTCTTCTCGACTGGCTACGCTATTTCTCCGTTTTCCACTGCGGTCTATTCGGCATTTCGCCTCTGATCAGGAAAAAATATTCATCCCATGCAGAGACAATTACGAGTTTTCCCGGTATATCTTGCGGTGTTGTGTCACTATATGTCCTCGTATTACATTCTCTACGGCACTGTACATAGTTCATCAACCAAGTCCTTGTTGCGGTCGTTTGTTCTACGAGATATGGGTTCTATCTTACTAATTCAGCCAGTTCTACCAAACGCCCCTGATCGTCCCTCGAACTAGATCTCTGTCCAAATCAATGTTGCTCATCACTTGAAGTGATAAGTAAGCGATCTCTCCAATTTGCAAAATGATGAATGATTGGATGGGTATAATGCTACTGCTCCGGCACCGGTACTTATATAACGTGCGCGCGTAATGGGTTCGTCTGCGCTTGGGAGCCCTACCCCATGCGGCCCATATAGTTAGCAGCGGTAGGAGTGTTATGAGCGGAGGTAATGAGGTGAAATTAATTCCGTAACGGATTGAGAGAGAGAGAGAGAGAGAGAGAATTCAATTAGAGTGCTCGAAGCGCTAGGCGCTTATGGTGCACTACTACTACGAGATACATGATAATGGTAGTGTCTAAGTATCAAAAGGGGGAAAGCATATCAGAAGGACTGAGGTGTAAAAGTATTGGCCAGGGAGGCACAAGAGGGCCAATCCCTCAAAGATAGGGGGACCGGCAGAAAACGAGAGCCGATCCAGGTTGGAGTGAGGGTGTTTGTGGTTTGGTCATTGGTTGGGGGTGCTCTTTCAGGCATTGGGTACGATGGGGGCAATGGGGGAGGTAGCAGGGATGTAATTAATTTGCGGGTGGGAGGAGGAAGGGGTGGGCATACGAGGGCGGCTCTCAGGGGTTTTGCCCGGGGTGTAATCTGCATCTGCAAAGGTGAAAGGAGTATAAGATTCATATTTTCCAGTAGCATATTCATCCTTTTGCGCTTGCGATTCGAACGCGGCCTTTGCAGCCGGGCAGGCTCGGGTCCAGCTGGCATGTTCACCCTGACAGTTGGTACACTTCGGCTTGTCCACGTGGCATCTCTGCCCTGCGGGACATGGGCGGTCGTGAGTGCATCTATGGTCGGCTGTACTATGTGGCCCGGCACAGCGGCCGCATCGTGCCTCCCTGGTAC
>QLPI01007895.1:0-10398 GCA_003314275.1 Chroogomphus rutilus | reverse complement strand
AGCACCACCCCCTCCACCACCAGGAGGAGCCCCCGCTATAGGGCCAAACAACGTGCCTGACCTCACCCAGGCCATCGCTATGTTAGCAAGTAATCTAGCCTCCCCTAGAAGATCAGCCCCCCGTGCCACCAAGGTTCGAGACCCGGATCCCTTCGACGGATCCGATTCGAGAAAGCTACAAGCCTTTCTAGTGCAGTGCATGCTGAACTTCCGTGACCGCCCTGACACTTTTGACTCTGACAGCACCAAGGTAACCTATGTATTATTGTACCTGACTGGTACCGCCCTGGACTGGTTCGAACCAGCCCTCACCGCCCCCGACGAGCCAGACTGGCTCTATGACTATGACGAGTTCGTCTCTGAACTCAAGACCAACTTTGGACCCCACGACCCAGAGGGAGAGGCCGAAGCGGACCTCGAAAACCTCCGCATGCACGACAACCAGCGCATCACGATTTATGTAGTCGAGTTCAACCGACTAGCCACCCGCATCCACTGGGGCGACGCCGCACTCCGTCAGCAATTCTACAACGGACTTCCCGGGAGGATCAAGGACGAGATCTCTAGAGTAGGAAAACCACGTTCCCTACTCCAACTCCGCCTCCTGTCCCAGTCCATCGACGCCCGTTACTGGGAACGTCGTTCAGAAGTCACCAGAGAATCCGCCTCAAACCGGAACTTCGACCACCCATACGATAGAGGAAGAACCTCCATGAACACATACTCGGCCCCTAACACGGGCAATAAGACAGCCAATGTAGGCCAACCCGCGACACCGTCCAATGGCAGCAGGACTACCACGGACCTATCGTCCAGATTAGGGAAAGATGGAAAACTTACACCACAAGAACGCCAACGCCGATTCGAACAAAACCTCTGCCCCTTCTGCAGTAGATCGGGTCACACAGCCAAAGAATGCCCGAGATCCCCTACTACGGTCACCCAAGGACACGCAGCCTCCGTAGCAGAAGAAGTCGAGGAGGAATCTGAAGCATCGGATGCCTCGGAATCCAAAGATTAGGCACAGGCCTTCGGCTCCAGCGCCAGTCGTTCGCGTTGAACAAGTCGACAGCGCCCACGGAGCAAAACAAACAACGCATCCACTCTCTTCAGTTCCCAAACACCCATGACCATCCGTCGATAAGTTTCGACCGTGACCTCTGAAAATCCATCAGATTCTAGTTACCGGACACCACACACTCACCCACCGCGATCCAACGATCGATAGGGTATTGAGTACTACTTTGTTTAGCCTACGTCCGAACTGATTCTTGGTACCCGAGCCGTAACGCTCAAATCCGACCCCCGAGATATTTCCACTCAGGAAATTGCGACCCTCAAAACCGTACCACCCCTTAGACAAGCGGTACCACTTGTAGATCTTCTTGCTTAGCCTAGACCTTTGTTGATAACATGTTAAATTCACTAAAAACCTTGATACAGTTACTACCAAAACTCGCATTTTTGCAGGACACCCCCAAGTTTTTTCCAACTCTGTCCTAGTGACAACACTACGACAACCACGACCAAGACCACCTCGACCACTTCGACCACCTCGACCACTTCGACCACCACGAATCTAACCACGAACCAACTAATGATATTTTCAAACAACTACGACAACCCTAGTCTTTGCCATAGAACAGAGAATGATTAACATCGGGATCAGAAGGATCGTAATGGTGGAACAAATCCACCCCCTTGCCCCTTCCTTCCTCACTCACCCCCGACACCGGATCGTCCGGATTAATGGACCGCCCCGCCTTAGGCATCACATCCACCACGCCTGGATCCGATTCCGTCCGATCTCCCGTCGCATGAGGAACCGGAGCAAGACTGCCCCACCGACAGTTCCGCTTCGGACGGTCTCGATTGTCGGTGTGGATGGCATTCCGCATCTCGGAAGCATCGGATAGCCTCTTGACGTCCGCTCCAAGAGCTCGAAGATGAGCATCCATACCGATCAGAGCACCCTGGATCGACCCCAGGACGGCCACGATTTCCGCGCAGCCAACCTTCGGGGGAGGAGAAACCACCACATCCACCCTAGACCTCTTAGAAGAAGACGCCTCGGGAACGTCCTTCTCCTCCCGCCCCCGCTTCTTCGAAGCCGCCCCTCGGACAACCGGCACTCCGTCCACCTCACACCATACCTGACTGGCCCGGCAAGGGACACAAGTTTTCGCCGCTGTTGTCCACTCGCACCGCTTCCCTCGCTTGCGACATAAATCGCAGGGCTCCATCCTCAGGAACGAGGAGTACTCCGGAGTAACGGTCTGATACAGATCGGGACGGTACTGAGTCAACGCCCGACGACTGGATTCAAAGGGAGACCCACCTCCCTTCCATGCTCCCACGCCTTGCGAACCACTTGGTTTTCGAGGGCCTTCTGCGCCGCGGAGACACGAGCCCCCTCCTCCCTGTGCTCCCGACGTTTCCGGTCCGCGTTCAATGCAGCTGAACCGGGTCCGACCACGGGTACTGAACGATCTTCACCCCCGGGATACCCCCTGGACGGTGACGAAACGATTTCCGGACCAACGGACGAACGGTGGTCCGATAAAGAATCTTCGGAACCCCCAAAACTCGGCTCGTCCTCCTCCTCCTCCGAACCTTCATTTTCTTGCGCAAGTAAAAGGGTACGCTCCAGAAGCAATGCCTCTTGTTCAACGGCACGGGCCTTTTCTTTCTCCTTCCTCTCCTCCTCCTCCTTCAGCCGCTGCTCCTCCGCCTCCTTCAGCCGCTGTTCCTCCACCAACCTCAGAACCTCGGCCTTCTGTTTGGCCTCAGCCTGCCGAGCGGCCTCCACCTGCCGGGACTGCTTCACCTCCGGAAGACGGACCTGTTCCTCATACTGGGCCTTCAGGACACGCATCTCCTCCGACACATCCGCCACGACATCCCGTGTGAGGTCCGACATGGGGAGGAATCAAAGAGGGAAAACGACAATAAAAGAAAAAACCCCTTATATACGGAGGATCAAACGGGCGCTCGGAGAACGCCCATTACATACAAACGCCTAAAAACATTCCCACATCCTTTTCCGCCCTATCCACGGCAAGACAAGCTTAGGACCTCGAGGGCTCGGTCCTAGTGGGAGGATACTGTTATAGCCCATGCTTTCAACAACCCACACTAACCCCCACAACCACCTGCCTCTGTTCCGAGACCTTTCCGACCGAAAGGATGAAGGATTGTTTTCCGTAGTTCCCGTTCCCAACAAGTCCGACCGATAAACCACGTTCCCGCCCCCGTTCCCGTCACGACCGAGACACCATCCCCGGGTCCATTTCCGACCGAGGACTCAATACTTTGATAACCGACGCGCAGGACCATTGCGTACCTCACTCCCTTGTTTTCTCTTTTATATTGACCCCTTGTACTCCCTTTCTCCTTGTTTTATGACCGGCAAAGATAGTACAAGGATAGTCGCATGTATATAGTCTTCCAGTCGACTGGACTGTTTGCTAGTACGAATATCGACTTAGTCTACCACCTAGTTTCCGATTCATTTCCGGTAAACTTCCGTCTCCTTTCCGAAATTAGGGACAGACGATCGAGGAGGGTGCAATACATAAGTTGAAGCCAAGTCCCTTCGACCTCGAACACTTCAGTGACCGGATCGAACCAATCTGCAACCGACCCTAAGTTCCCAGCGCTTCCACCCCCGTCCGTAGTCCGTCCAACTACCGTCTTCGGTCCTCGGCCCCGTTACGGACCTCCACACTAACCCGGATAAGTCCTTTCGGAAGTACTAGCTAAGCGCCTGACATGCGGACTTAACACTATTACTATAATGCTCAGCCCATGCATCGTTGGTGGTACTGGTGCCTGACAGAGTGACACTGCTTTCTGTGCCACATCAGTTCTTACAATTATGCCCCCACATACTAGATTAACAGCCCAAATGGATGATAATTGGCTCACCCCCACAGTAAATCAATGAAGGGAGCATGAAGCCTCTGGCACCCTGCCCCTTCTCATTCGTTACACCTCACCAGCAGTCGAACTGTGGCACCTCACCTCCCCCTTCGAGCAAGAACCATGCATCGAAGAGGTAGTTGACAATGACATTGAATATGCGACTACAAAAATGATGATCAAGAACCCCATCTGGCAGAGGATGAACCCGGTTCAGTACACTATGATGCAGATGCTGAAACTGAGGAACAGCCTCAGCACCACCGGCAGGCAAACATCCCTGAACCTCCTCACACTCTGGTAGCCACGCCCCCTCAACCCATGGTTGCACCCCGTCAGCCTGTGGCCACACCTCCACAACCCCCTTCATCTACGGCTGTACTGCTACAGGCCAGGCAAGCTCCCTGAGCCAGACCAGCCCCACAGGCCAGGCAGGCTCCGCAAGCCGGGCCACCTCCTAGGGCCAGGGCCCCCATAAACCTGGCAAACAATAATGACCTTTTGAACACCATTCTCGAACTTGTGTTAAGAACACGTTTCAGGCACTTAGCTGGTGCTTCTAGGATTATTTCCAAGAATTCCAATAGGTCTCTGGAAGTCCTTGTTTCCAGGATGTTCGGAAGTTGGAGGTCAGCTCGGGCAGAAGTGTGGAAGGATGGAAGCACCGGGGCTTCGGACTGTTCATGGTATTTAGGTAGATTGACTAGTCGTTTGAGTGGTTTGAGGTCGCAGGGACTGGCTTCAACTTATGTGTTGCGCCCTCCTTGATCGTCTGTCCCTAATTTCAGAAAGTCAGAAAGTTACTGGAACTGAATCGGAACTATGACGCAGAACTAAATCGATATTCGTACTGGCGAATAGTCCAGTTGACTAGTGTCTTATATACATGTATCTATCCTTGTACTATCTTGTGCCGAGTAAAGACAAGGGGATGGGAAAAATACAAGGAGGCTAATGGGGGGTGAAAACAAGGGGCGAGGTACGCGTTGATCTTAAGTTTGTTTACGTGCAGAACCTTGATTTCCAGAGTTGCGGAAAGTGTTGGAATTGGAAGTCGTGGTTTTCCGATCAGGTCGGAAAGTCTGTTTCGGGGAGTGGTCAGAGTTGGTTCATAACAACTCAGCAGAACCACCTGGAATCACTGACAAGACAGTCAAGCTGCCAGAATTCAAGAACCAGAACCCTTCGATGGGACCAACCCAAAGAAGTTAAAGGTTTTCATCTTCCTTTGCAGAATGAATTTCTGCACCTGGCCTCCTGACGATAGGCAAAAAGTCAACTACATGGTCTCCTACCTGAAAGGAATGGCTCTGGAATTTTTTGAGCCCTACCTGATGGGTAACCCAAATATAGAACCCCACTGGACCAGCAATTTGGAGCTTTTTATCAATGAGTTACAGATCAATTTTGGCTCTTGGGACAACAGAGCCAATGCCGAGATGGCCCTCGAAAAGCTAACTATGCAGGACAACCGCAAAGCCACTAGGTTTTTTGTGGAATTTTACAGGCTCATGGCTTTTGTCGACTACAATGACAACACTCTCCTCCACAAGGCATACATGGCCTCATCCATTTCGACAAACCCCATACACTCCATGAACTTTGAAATCATATTTGAAGGATCGATATGAGGTATTGGGAACGAAGGGCTGAAAAGTCTGTGGAGGGCAGTAATGAGCCAAAGAAAGATATGAAATCAGACAAGCCTGGCAACAGATCCACCTTGGACAACCGCCAGCAAAATAACAGCCACAATAACAGCAGCAAGGACACATCTAAGAACAAGGATAGGAAAACACCTCAGCCCAATCCACCTGAGTACACTAAGACCCTCGGCAAAGATGGCAAGCTTCTCCTGACCAAAAGACAAAGACACATGGACAACAACCTGTGTCTCCTCTGTGCCGCCAGCAATCACAAAGTCGCCGAATGTGATGAGATTATGAGCAATTTACAGTAGGTTTGAAGAATTTGTAGACAGTCTATTTATTTTATCTCCTCAGTGTAGTCAATAACTGAGTGTATATTCAGAAAATATACCTATTTATTTTATCTTACAGAAAGAATAAAGGGAAAATTAGCCTTAAAGGCTTGTACAGTATATTATACAACTCACCTCCTCAGTGTAGTCAATAACTGAGGAGGGAGGCTTGCGCGGGTCGTGTTTCACCCGCATATACCCTGCAACCGGCCCTTGACCCTATCGAAGGTTTGAGCCAGGCTGCCGGTTCCAAATCCAGGGAGCTGGCCACGCTAGTCGCGTCGTGCGTGGACAAGCGCCCGTAAGTAGCGTACATAGTAGAACATGAATAACTCCCTCAATAATGAGGGTAAAAATACAAATAAAAGTGAGAAAAATTAAGGATTTAAAAGCGCACAGAATGATACCGAAATCAATATAATATTACAACATATTGAGATTGGTCTCTCAGGGGTGAGATGCAAGTTTGCACCCAACAGAATGCCCCAAGGCAACCAAAGCCTGCATGAACTCCCAACTCCATCTCACAGGCAGCTGATGCCTCGGATGTCAATGCTGAGGACTCAGCAACGGTGACCAAAGACTAGTCTGCCATCCGTTAGCCTCTAAGCACACCAAGAGTTGCGTTGACTCAGGAGATGCTAGTAGTGAGGTTTAGATCAATGCTCCTATGTCCCCATATTTTCCTTTAATTTTCTGTCATCTGATTGGGTGCCAAATATTCTTTGGCAACCTTGATGCTTGATTGTATCAGCATCTGATCATAGTTACCCCTTTATTTTATTCTTGTTTAGAATTCTTTGATCCAGTACTGCTAATTTGGTTATTACTGAATATATAAACATGTCACTAGATCTTCCGTCAGGACAATCTCAGTCTACCCATCCATCTGTCACATCACTAGATCCATCGGTTGGCAATATTCGGTCACAACTCGCTCACCTGCTATAATCTATTGATTAACAGGGTACTGGGCAGTATTACATTCTGTCATGCCACTAACACCTTTAGGTGCATCCCGATGGCCTTGGTCCAGTTGGCACTTGCCACTGCTCCAAAAGCCTCACCAGGATCCTGTTCCATGGCTGGAAGCTCTGCCAATAGCCCTAGTCAATGCAACTGCCTCGTGCATGCTTGTATACCAGAACGGCTGGCAAGTTTTTAGCTGGGACCTCTCAGTCAGCAGCACCATTTGGCACATTCGGCCAAGGTCTTTTCCATCCATCCCCATCTGTTCTTGTTTCATCAGTTCTGTATATTTGCATTTTATGCTCTTACAACTCCTTCCCATTCTGCTTGGCTAGAAGCCGACACCTTTAGTAGACAATGGGACATCTACCTAAAAGGGGGGGGGGTGGCGACTAGCTAGAAACTGTTCAAACTATGCAATGTTCCCTCCTGAATACATCCCTCTCCCAAAACCTCCTTCCATTCTCCGTCCCGACCTTAATCCCTATCCATCCTGACCATGTCATCCCAACACACTATTCCTGACCTCACAATCACACCCATTCCTCCCAGTTCATCTACCACCCACTTGGTCTTTCCATTTATCACAACTAAAATCTGCCGAACATTTCGGCATGTTCACTCGTTCTTTCTGCTCATATACTTTCATTCCCTTCCTTATTTTTCATTCAAATATATATATATAATTCTCAGTCATCCTTCAAAGTTTCCACTACCACCATTTCCTTATCAGCATCCTTATCCTTTTCCTTTTCCTTCCCCTTCTCTTCACCCTCATCATTCTTCAACCGATCCTCCCCTGAACTCTCACTCCTGTCCAACTCTCTTGGAACTCCCAAAGTACCCGGCACTCCCGAATCTCTGTGCTGGCTCTCACTCAAGAGCACCATCGCACGACCTATAAACCTCACTCCTTCCACCAATTGGAGGAGTAACCTGTTCGACCTTGCCCACTCTTAGAGAAGGTCTTCCCAGATCTCAGCAGGTTGCCGAGACCCCAACCCTTTGGATGGTGGGATCTCCACCATCATTTCATGTCCGCTTGGCCGCATGGAAAAATGTGAACAAGGGGATGCAAACCAAGTTGATATTTAGAGTGAGGAATTATCTACATCCGCTACTTATATAGGTTAAGAAGCAAGATGTGGAACAGGGTGGCATAAGGAATGGAGAACAATAAGGTATGAAGAATCATGTAGAGGCATTGTCCACAGTGATCAAGAATAGAATAAGGAATGTAGGCGAGAATAGAATAATGAAATATGGCTGAGAATAAAATAATGAGGGAGTGGGTGAGAATAGAACAATAGAGAACGGCCAAAGATAAAACAATAGGGCTGTGACTGAATTAATAAATGAATAGTAAATGTTTCGAGGGAGAACCTGTAGGGGAATGGACAGGGAATGAGAGAATAGTAGGGGGAGGAGGGGATAGGGTGAGAGTAGGGAAATGCACAGGTCAGGCCAACCCGCACGGGTCACCGGGTCAGGTGTCCTTGGGTGTGGGTGTGGGTCAAGCCGCGAGCACCCGTGACCCGGGCCCAACCCGGGGTGTCAACTCTGACACGAATGCAACTTACGCATACATGCACACGCCGACATGAATGCGATGCCCCGAACGCAATGAACGCGATGCCCTGAACGCAACGAACGTGCTGTATGCGCACACGATGCCACAAACGCGACAAATGCAACGTACGCAACGCCCGTTATGTGCACGCGCCGCCACATGCGCAACGTACGTGAAGTATGTGCATGCACCATGATGAACACGACGTACACAACATATGCACATGCGCCGTGATGAACGTGATGTACGCAACGCCCGTACGTGCACACGCTGCCATGTACGCGATGTATGCACACATGCCGTGACGAACTCAATGTACGCAATGCCCGTATGTGTACGCGACCTATTGCGTGCAGGTGCGGCACGCACCCGAGACCCGTCAACCCGTGGGAAAAAACCCATGGGTTGATGGGTTCGGGTTTCCCATGGGTCGGGTGCGGGTCACCCACATTTGACCCATGGGTGACCTGTGCCATTCCCTAGGTGAGAGGAATGGTCCAGACAATGAACTGGATGTACCGAGCCGAGACCGCATGGTAGTGAGGGATGATATGGGTAAGGGTTCTTAAATACTGTGATGGGGAATATGGATTGGTAGATGGACTAGCTACTATGGTACAGATTCTCGTAGCTATGGGATGTATAGCTAATTTTCTGTGTGATTATATGCTGTTACACTGGCGACGCGCAACAGGTTGATCAGATGTAAGTGCTGGTCCGAGGAGCTGGCAGCGATGTGACTGAAGGTCGTGTAGGTTGTTTGTGGGTGATCCACAATGATAAAATACATCAATAACAGTGTGAGCATGATATAGGGCACCTATTTAGTTATCCCTGCTGGGTCTGTAGCTTTGAACGATGACGATGGGGATTCTGACCCAATGCGGCTTGACGTCACGTGAGTGCGTCAAGTAGATATCAAATATAAGTGTAAGGGGTTTTTCAGTATGAGAGACTAGTTATATTTGTTGTAGTTACTTTCTCTTTATACAAGTAAATCCCTTGACTATAATATGATCCGTAATTAACGGATTCTGTGGGGCATATGCAGGGTCGGCCCACTGTGGGTTGCCCCAATGAGATCTTCATAGAGATATGACACCTGTCAGTGGTTCCCGTTGAATAGAATTGCTTCTCCCTTTGTTCCCTTCTCGTCTGCAACAATTATCGCCTCTCTGAGTCATGTCCTGTGTCTCTTTCTCCTGTTTCTCAGTCATCTGTCCTTGGTGACTGCATATATGCACCCCGGTTCCCTCAATTCTTGTTTCTTTACATGTGAGTCTCTTCTCCTATATCCCCTGTATGTCCTTGTATCCATTTCCCTGCTTCCCCTTCTGTATCTTATACAAAATGTGCTCTTCCAGCCCCTATATCTCCTGATCATCTGGGCGCTTAGCATGTAAGTCGCCGCCAGTTTGTGTCTCTCGCACAGTAACTACTAGTAAGTCCATGTGTTATACTACTTTCCACTGCATGCTCACTAATACTTGTTCTGTACACTATTTTACACTATTTTTCCTTGTCATACAACCAAATATACACTCAAATATGTTTTTGTCCTTATTTTCTCTGCATGTATATAAACCTCCAGTCAACTGGTGTCAAGCTTCGGGTACTGATGGACTTTGGTACTGCTGAGGGGTGTTGTTGAAAGGTGGGGTGGACTATGGCCAAGTCCTGCAGGCCAAGAGTAGTGGCATTGGCTTCAATGTACTCGTGGGTTGCACCCTACTTGCCGTGCATGCCACTGTATTTGCAACAGACAGATACTCGGGGGGATGCTGATGATACCGGCCTGAGTCGAGGACTTTATAGAGGAGAAGAAGGTAGAAGGGCCTAAGCCTAGTCAATACCCAGAATGAGGAAATATGTACATGCATGTCCTACTTATTGTTGGGTGCAAACTTGCATCTCACCCCTGAGAGACCAATCTCAATATATTGTAATAATATATCGA
>QLPI01007889.1:0-12094 GCA_003314275.1 Chroogomphus rutilus | reverse complement strand
AAAAAAAGTTGGGTAATATGGACAAAATCTGACTGATTAAGTTTAGTTGCAATGACCTTGGTGGGATTCCTTTTTTCTACCAGCATGTCATTAGCAAAGTTCAATCAGTATAATATGGATTTGTTGAGGCTCACTAATGGTCTTTGCCAAGTCTACACTTGTAAAGAATATTTGGCCCTGAAACAATCTCATTGTCTTTGTCTGCATCTGAATTATTTTTGTTGATTCTATCATCTTGGTTGCTAGTGACTGCATTGTTGTTATTAGCATGACATTTGTTGTCATCAGATTCAGGGATTTGACTTGCTGAATAAATATACACATCAGTTTAGACATTAACTATATAGCTGTTAAACTGTTAAAGGCTTATGTAATTTTTTTATTAAACTATGGTACTGATGTTTTGACTTGGTATCAGGCACTGAAAATGACAATGATGCATGGGCCAATACTATTGCAATAGTACTGACTTTACAATGCTGGTGGAGAATGGGCAAAGTCCAGTAGACCAATTGGAGTGGCTTGGCTTTAACATACTCATGCATTGCACCCTACTTTCCATGCATACCACTAATTTCAGAGAGCAGAAGAACTCGGGAGAGTGTTGAGAGTGTCAGCCCAAGTAAGGACTTCAGACAGGAGGAAGGAAGGCAAGAGGAATATGCCAAGTTGATATTCAGAATGAGGAACTATCTACATCCATACACTACTTTTATAGGTTAAGAAGCCCATGTGGAATCAGGGTAGCATAAGACATGGAAAAGAGAATAAGGTGTGAAGACCATTAGAAGTATTGTCCACAATGATTAAGAATTGAACAATGGACATAAATGAAAATAGAACAATAGAATATGGCCGAGCATAAAATAATAAGAGCGTGACTGAGAATAGAACAATAGAATGTGACCAAATATAAAACAATAGGGTCATGACCAAAAATAGGTCAATAGAAATGTCCCAAGGTAAAACAGGAAAGGGGGAAGATCAGGAATAGAAGATGAACAAAGGTTGAAAGGATAGGATGAAGGAAAGTGGACCAAATGATGAACCAAATGTACTGAGCTGAGACAATGTACTAGTGAAGAAATGACTTATCACTGCTGTGTGGGATTAAACGGTAGAGATTGTTTGGCCAGTGCAGTATAGTAGACTTCCTTGATACAGGATACCTTCTTGATACAAATTCATTTTCCAAGGTCTATTCTCATTCCAGTGATACAGGGTTTTGCACAAAGAATCTACTATATATAAGCAACATTTAAGCCAAACCACATAAGAGAAGGAGAAGAATTGCATTTAGGAGGAATTTATTTTCATCTAAAATTTACTCAATTTTGATACATACAATCTTAAATCAGTGATTGCACAATTTTTCTGAGAGGTTTTGTCATAGAGTGTTCACATTAGGGAAGCTATTCATCTTATATTTCTAATTACAAAAACTCCAAGTGGTATTTGACCTAAATTGACCTTAATCTGACCACAAAGATATTAGGGCTACCAAAGTATGACATGCAACATGCTAATAATACAAATAAATGGATGACTGATCACACCAGGCTGCAAATTCCACACATGGAGAATTAGGTGTCACACTTGTATCAAGGATGTATACCTGTGACATTTTGACCTGTTCTACAAAATAATTTACTCTGCCACAACAAAAGCTTTTTTGCCCCCATAATATAGAGCAAAAATGTTCTCAAGACACTTCTTAGCTGTAATATAATTTTTTTTAAATTTAATCTACAGAATTTTGAGCTAAAATTGAGCTTGACTGAAATCTGTATCAAGGAAGTCTACTATACTGTATGACCGAGTAAAGACCAAGTAAACTGAGGCTTGGCATTGTGTACTTAACACTTGGATTCAACATACATGCATTGTACCTTCCTATCCATTCTGTCACTGGATTTCAGATGGTTGTTTGGTAGAGGTCCAAGAATGTCAGGACCAAACTTGGGTGCAGACTTAGAAGATGAGGAGCATATGTATAGCTTGACTCAATTTTCAGAACAGAGTAACATATATGAAGATGAGTATAATTTATAGGAAATGAGGATGGTGGTCATAGTTAATAAGTATGAAACAGGGCAGCTTAAAACATGCAAACTAAAGAAAGCAAAGACATGGAGAATAGGCATGTATTCCCATCCATAGACTGCGAGGGACTAAAGCATATGAAGCAAATGTGAAAGAGTGAATCATAACAAAGTAAGAACAGGAAGTGTGATGAATGAAAGGTACCAAAGCAAACTCAAAAATATGTGAGGCACTTGTGATTGTGTGATTGTTTATCATACATGAATTTATTATGTGGAATTTGATCAATACAACCAAGTGAACTGAGCTTGGTGAATCATACTTTAACATAAACTCACAAAGCTCAGCAAGAACAGAGAACAAGGATGTACCTTCAAGCATTCCCTGATTAGTCAAGCTAGCCTGTGATGCTGCCAATTTGTCTAGTCATTGGTAAATTATAAGTATCTAGCCATGCACCTGAAACCAACTATATCACCTCCATTCCTTTATAGATTTTATATGCTTTTATTTAGTGATGGATGAACAAAGACCATTAGGGGTACCAAAAGTGTTAATGAGACAAGATTAGTGAATCAACAAGTATTGTCATACAAGAGCTAATCTATTAGTGAAAACACTACATTTACAAAAGGTAACATGATACTGATGAAAGCATGAAATACTATACTCTAGCTCCTTAAGAGATACTGGGTCAATGACATCATCAAGCAATATGTTAGGATATGAAATAGAATATAGTCATAGGATTCCAAATGTAATATCTCCCAGTGATTGAGCATCAGTTCAGAGCATCAGTTCACTTGGTCATACCAGCTGAATGCTACATTGAAGCCAGCCACATCTGTTTGGCCTATAGGACTAGGCCAATACCCTTCCAGTATCATGTTCTCTACCTTATTTCACTAGTGCTTGGCTCACTCAGTCTTGGCACCTCAGTGCTTGATAATTATCAATGGTGAGGTTATGAATAGGGTATGGCTTCAACTTGTATGTTGTACCCACCAGGCCTCACTGAACCCTAATTTTATATAGGTGGAAGGATGTAATGGTGAGATGGAAATTATAACAGAAGTGAATGGGGGAATATTGGTTGATATTCTGACTGAAGAGCAGACTACTGAATGTACAAGATCTTATACTACTTGCTTATCTATGAGGAGTTGAATGGATTCCTATAATAGTTGAGAAAGCTATAAAGGCAACCCCAGTAGCACCTCAGAGCTGTCACACAGTGCCTAGCAATTGGAGAATTCCTAAGTTTAGTCATCTAGTCATATACATGAAGGAAGAGGGCTTCACCTAGCAATGGGAGAATTCCTAAGAGGAAAACCTAAAATTTTCTGCTAGTAAGTCCCATGCTCTATATACCCTGTATGTCAAGTCCACGATACTGAGCTCTGGTTCACTTGGCAGTACCGACCAAATGACCCTTACCATTTAATCCAATACACCTGTCAGGGGTCCACTGGTTTATTCCTTTTCTTTCCTTTTCCTCCCCTTATTCCCTTATTTCTCTTATTCCTTTTACTTCTATTATTTCCTTAATCATTCTTTTAATTTCCTTCTTCATATTATTACTGTAATCCTTCTCCCTTGTCTTCTTTCTCTTCTTTGTTGACTGTGACAGGTTTGTTATGTCACTGTCACAGTAGCTATACAGTCACTGCTTAGGTAAGGGGGTCCTTTGGTTCTTCTCTTCTGGACCTCCCTACCAGGTAAGCAGCTCACATGTATTTAGCTATATTATCTTTTATATATTTACTTCTGGACCTCCCTACCAGTGTCTGATAGTGCCTGTGGGTAAACTTAGGGTTCAAGTCCCTGGGTTAGGCCCTGGGTAGGTTGCAGGGCTGTGGTGTTTCCCGCTGTTGGTCCCCCAGCAGGTAGTGGAATCCGTACCCGAGTAGGTTGCCCTTACATTAGAAGAACGCACTAATAGAGGACCGAGGGCTCAGGTCTTGAACTTCCACCAGTGAGTTGAATTTCCTCGAATGAGTTGTCAGATCCCCATACCTCCTTCCTCCTTCTTGGCTTCCTTGTCCCATCTGGGTGGAAGTCCAGCATCATACTTGTACTTACTGAAGGAATGGTGATAGCTGGACAGCTCAGTGAGCAAGAGAGTGGACCACTTCAGAAGACACTATAAATTGCTGCATAACCTGCAGTAGGGTGCACCATCCACTGAAGGCCAAGGTGATACCATAAACCCTTTTCCAACCTCAACTTCCTTAATACTCCTCTTCTATTTGCCACCTTAGCATTCCTACATGCCAAGAAACCCCTAATACGCTACTCTACAATCCATAACAGCCACCTCACAACCGCCTTCCTAATCCCAACTATCTTTGCGCTTCATCCCAACTGACACCTCACCCTACAGCATGACCCTATCACACCGACATTGCCTCTCAGCCTGCTAGATGGGCAACCTAATGGGCAAACACCAATGACATGGCCCATGATGATGCCACGTTATGCACTCGGTGTTGACAGTGACTGCCTTTGGAGGCCATTGATGGACCTCTATCCCTTATTACAAGGTGTGCTAGATATGTTTTCTCTATCCCAGTATCCCGAGGACATGCCCCACCTGATGATGATGCAGAGGCTGTTGCATCCGAGGCCTCTGCCATGTACCCTCCAGTGAGGTGATGCACACCCCAGCAATGCCCACACCTGGGATCATCCAGCATGTCCCAAGATAGTCTCCCTGAACTCAATCCCAATTGCTGTATTGGTCAAGTAATGCCACCTGCATGCTCTCTGCACCTCCCCTTGTAGAGACTCTATGTGGCCTCACATGGATGGCATCTGCAACTGCCATGGGCTGTCCATAGGCCCTCTCCCTTCTTGGCACAATGCCCTTTCATGCCCACCATGCATTCCAAATACTGAGCTCAATGAGCAAGCTGTCTGCTGTGCCAGCCTCACCATCAACCAAAATTGCCATGCCAACATGGGTGGACATCGCTCAGCGATCCTCACACCCTCTTGCATATCCTGATGCACATCTGGTGCAGGGAAGGCCCTCCCAAAACCGGAGCTGCCTGATCACTTACCCTGCTGTGACATAGCACTATTGCCACCTGGTTCCGGCAAACTCACAGTCATTCCCTACCACCACATTCGTCAAGTGATGTTACCGCAGGCTCTTGCCCTACCTCTTGTGAGGGCCCTATACAGCCATGTGTCAACTGCAATGGCAACCATTCTCAGCATGACCGATTATGATACTTTTCCTGTGACGCCGAGTGCCATGGGTACTGAGTGATCCTACCCGTGTGCATTTGTACCATACTCTGTGATGCGATGGGGCCCTTCTGCCTAACCTCTTGATTGACTGCCATCTCCTACCTTGGCTGCATACTGCTTCAACATATGCAATGCACACCCCACATAATGCACCCTCTATCATTGTGGCCCAAGAATGCACTCGAATGGGCTGCAACAGCTGGCCACATACTACCAAACAAGTGGACAATTGGGGCTGACATGGGTATCTACATCAGTATTAGCCGATATGGAGGCAGAGGTTGAGGGGCAGGGCATAGCAGGAAGGGAAGCCGAGTGGGTGACTCAGACTAAGGTGGTGAGCTAGACATAGAGCATACCATCAGGCACATAACTCAAGGTCAATGGCGCTCCTGATAAATGACCACGAGGACTTTTGGTCACCCAACCGCATGGCCAATGAATGCTACAGGGTGTTTCCACCCAACCATGCAATATACGCCATGCCCCAGGCCCCTGCTGCATGTCGACCTGACATGCACGATGTGCTTCTGCATGTGCCTGCTGTTATTGCCTCTTCTGCTCGCCCTGGACAGATCAACCATCACTGCATGTGCCATGAACCTGCACAATGACCCACTGTGATCTGCTCTTTGCAAACAATGTCTGTGGCCTCCTCCACATTCCCACTGGTGCACTGAGCCCCCCCTTCCCCCCCCCACAACCAGCATGCTACCTGGCAATGCAATAAGGCTCTTCCACCACCGCCAGAGGGATGCTTCCATGCCAACACATGTACGGCTGCTGTAGAGTTGCTCTAGGTAATTAATACCTAAAGCCTGCATGCACCGGTCCTTTTCTATGGTGGGATATAATGCAGTCGTTTGGCACAGCTGGATTAAGCTCTGTGACACAGCAATATATGAACAAAAATAGAACATGAGTGATTAAGACATGATGTGACAGGGATGTGACCTGAGAGGCAAATGTGTCATGCTGACTAAGACTTGGACTTTGGCTTTGGACTTGAATACAATAGTCTAGATGTTTCTAGACTAGTCTTGACTTGGACTTGGAGACTTGACTTGGGGCTTTAACTTGTGAACTTGTTATTAAAGAGGTAAGCCAGAGGCCTTTATATACAAAAACCAAGCAATGATGCAAAACGATGTGAGAGGTTGGCTATGTCAGTTGAATGCCAAAGCATGAGAACAAAGTATACAAAAGAGGAAACTATGGAGAAACTCTGGAGAAATGGTACAGCATCAAGGCTACATGAATAGGGGCTAGGAGATATGATAGGGGGAGACTAACCAAAAAGGTAAGGATGATGAGTAACAACAAGAAAAGACTAACAGAATAGGAAACAGGTCTGAGTCATACCAAGAAAAGGGGAAACATATAAAAGAAACAATAAGGAAGTCTACCAATAAATGTCTAACAACCTTGTCCACTACTCCTGAGGGGCCTTAGGATGAGTCAGGGGACTGAGTCATATTGGAGTATTTCTAGGTCACATGCAACATATCTTCCCCAATTTCTCCAGTATCCAATCCAAGGATAGGGGTCTTGGAGTAGGAGGACCAATGGGTATATGGTCGTGTACTCTCATTTTGTGTTTAAGAGTGAGTTGAATGGAGTGGGTGGGATAATCAGGATGGGATGGTGCCCTGAACTCTGCCTCATATTCCACTCTACTCCTATCACAATATGCTGGTCTAGACATCATTCCAAGAAATATGTATGGTTCTTGGCTTTCTAGGAAATAGACTGCATCTCCTATTGCATATGACTGAGTATAGATTGGATGGGATCTTCTTCTGAATGAGAAATGTGCTGGAGGGGGTACGCAAAGATAATGATATGTTAATGGTTCTGCCTGGATCTGTGTGTCATGGGTGTTGTAGTGTTGCATAGGAATGAGCTCTGAAGAAGAGATGATGACAATTTGGGAGTCTGAAGATTGAAGTGCTGAATAGAATGGTTGGCTGTGTGATGTGGCGACAGTGAAGGTGATATGGGATGAGTGCCCTTGGAGTCAAATTTGGAACATGGTTGAGATCGATCACTTTACTGTCACCACCCATAGACTGTAGTCCTCAACAGCCGGGCTGGCTGCAAGAACTCGTCCTTGCCGTTCAACCACAGGATGCACCGGCACTCTATTGCAGGGTGCATGCTGTACAGTGAACTCCCTTTGGCGGCCCCCCACCACCACATCTGCAGACAACGGGACCCCATGCCTCCCACAACCTCCCTTGCATCCTGGACGTCGGTTGTATGGATAGGTGTCATGTCGCTTCTCGGAAAAGGAGCTGGGGCTGGAAGTAGCGGTGAGAAGCTCTGCTTGTGCATGCTGCCGATGGGCAAGCTGGTGTGAGGAACCGGGCACATTGAGAGCAAAACGCACATCTCTCATACACTGGAGCAATGTCTGCACTGGATGGAGGTCAAGGTGTAGGTTATCAGTTGGGGCGACTAATGCTACAAGGTCCCAGGAAATGCGAACCAACTGGGCACACACAACGCGCTCCCTGCAGCATGGTGTGGGTCGCAAGGCTTTGGTTCGACCTCTCACGCATGCCTCGCATCTACTAGACACCGCCAGGCCAAGGTGGTGACCCTGCACGAGACGAGCCCCCATCGCTGGTCATCTCTATCTTCCCCATTGTACCAGCTTGATCGCCATTGCCACTGCCCCTGTACGCTGGCCATCGCAATTGTTGTCACCCCATACCTCGTTTCCCGCACCTTTTGTCTATCACTGGATGTGCACGGTGCTGACTACATGATCCAGCTACCATTTGGACTTACATCCACAAGTTGCAGCAGCCGCCGATGCATACCGAACGTGACCCACTCAACACATGTTTGCCATCTCCACTGCATACACCGTCACACTGGTGATGCAGTAGTTGGTGAGGCACTGCAACTGCTAATCATGAACGATGCATGCATTGAATGATGTCTGCATGCCTGCCTCATTGACCCTGGTGAAAGTAATGCGAATGTGATGCCGCTGAAGTCAGTCCTGTGCTGTAAGCCACATTTGTCACGCAGCTCGGTCTGCATTTGTGTTTGCAATGGTCGCCTGTCACATCTGGGACCCACGTAACATGCTCCTTGCAGCAGGCCTCCCTTCATCGCTGATCGAGGTTGTGCCTGAACGAGCTGCAATGCCTCGCATGGTCGCCATCCAGGTCACTCGCAAACATCAGCACTCCCGTGGTTGCCTCCTAACTGCTGCCCCCCCCTGTGTCCCATCCCAGCTGGGTCCTCTTCCCGCTCCTTCCACCTACCGTTCAGATGTGCACCGACAAGTGGTGGTGATCTCTGGTGCCACTGAGCGCAATCCCTTGCAGTTTGCAGGTGCCTTGACATGCTGCAGCCCAGACCCTCTGTCGGTACTCCCGAGGTTGCCACCTACTGCTGCCGCCTGCTCTTGTTGCTGACGTGATGACCTGTGCACACATGCCTCCCCACTCATTCCTGGTGCTGAGTGCAGTCACCACCACATGCACTGCAGCAATGGACACTGGAGTTGGCAAACCATCGCGGTTCGTTCGTCACCAACAACGTCCATGTGGACTAACACCCTTGAGCGGCCGCCCATAATGCCCTCATGCTGATGGCTGTGAACTTGCCTCATAGTCGATCCCACACAGTACATGCCATATGACCACTGTGACCCGCTCGATGTGCGCCTGCTGGTGTCCATGCCTGTATGCTCGATACACATGGTCGTCTACCCCACGTGTGCCTGCCATCTCCGCCGCATGCACCGTCACACAAGTCGGTGAGACACCACAGCTGCTCATTGCGAACGACTTCAGTGCCGATGGATGCCCTTATGAGATCGCCGGCGATGCTCCAGTGCTGACACTTGTACATCCACCGGCAGTCGACCCTCAGCCATTAGGTTCACCGAGTGATATCCCTCATGCATGTCCACATGGCCAAGGAAGCTCGGGACTGGGAGGGCTGCTTGGATACTACCTTGGCTACATTCAGGTCCTCAAGGTGGCACCCCCACGCGAGTTTCCAGCTGCCGTGAACTTGACCAATATTCCAAGAGGTCATGTAAGCTGTGTCTATCATACAGCTTAGTCTGCACTTGCACGTGCAACAGTCGGTTGTCACATCTCAAGCCCATGCGACGCACTCCATGTGACACTGTGACATTCCGGTCCTTGTCGCTGACCAAAGTTGTGCTGCGATGGCCTCGTATGGTATTCAGCCACGTCACTGTGCACTTCTGTACCACCAAGGCTGGCTGAAGGCTCACAGAGTTGTTTGGCATGCACAACACATGTCCCTCGGAGACTGTGTAAGCTGCATTTGTTGTGCAGCTTGGCCCATACTCGTGGATGTGTACTGCTGTTTGCCTGCCCTGTTCACATGTGTGGGCCACCAATAATGAACCAAGGCACATCACATTGCTTGTCCTATCCCCCTGGCTATCGCAGGCATAGTCGAATGGGTATGCTCATGTACCCATTTGGTAGCCATCTCGGGCACCTTTTGGTTCAGTTCAGTATCCCTTGCGTGTATTGGTGGATCAGGCATGTCTATGTCTATGTGTCGGGTCGCCACATTCTAGAGAGGGGGTAATGTCAGGGGACTACCAGTTTATTCCTTTTCTTTCCTTTTCCTTCCCTTATTCCCTTATTTCTCTTATTCCTTTTACTTCTATTATTTCCTTAATCATTCTTTTAATTTCCTTCTTCATATTATTACTGTAATCCTTCTCCCTTGTCTTCTTTCTCTTCTTTGTTGACTGTGACAGGTTTGTTATGTCACAGTCACAGTAGCTATACAGTCGCTGCTTAGGTAAGGGGGTCCTTTGGTTCTTCTCTTCTGGACCTCCCTACCAGGTAAGCAGCTTGCATGTATTTAGCTATATTGTCTTTTATATATTTACTTCTAGACCTCCCTACCAGTGTCAGGTAGTGCCTGTGGGTAAACTTAGAGTTCAAGTCCCTGGGTTAGGCCCTGGGTAGGTTGCAGGGCTGTGGTGTTTCCCGCTGTTGGTCTCCCAGCATGGGATAAGGGAAAGGATACAATACATGAGAGGATTTGACTACCCAACTACTGTTACAATAGAGTGTGGAAAACTGTTAAGTCTGGAGTGTTAGAATTTAAGGACTGAAACACTATCTCAGCCTCTTGGAAAAGTACTCATATTAGAAATAGCTAACTACCTAAAATACTATCTAAAAGGATAGTTAACAATTGTTTGAAATAAAGAAATAAACTTAGACTCATAACTCAGTCTCTTGTAAAAGAGTTGAGGTCACAGAGTCATACAACTGTGAAATATAATGGCAAATTCAAACTAACTGCTACCAAAGGCAGATATCAGGGATAATAATGAATAGAACCCATACCCCCTCTCCAATACTATCAGGTCCTGGTTGCCAGGGATAAGGGGAAGATATGTTCTTAAGTATATGTTACCGAGCTTTGGTTCACTCAGTCATACCAGTGGAATGTCTTACCATCTAAACCCACCTACAAGTGGCAAAGTTATCATTCACTAGTATGTTGTCTCAGCTTGGTACATTTATTTCATAATTGGTCCATCCCATCTTCTATCCCTTTCCATTCCTGTTTATTCCTTTCATGCATTTTGTTTAACTTTGTTTTAGTATATTTCTATGCTGGGTTGACTTGACCAAATTCTTCATATCCTGTTTCCATATCTTATTATTCTGCATACATTTCTTACATTACCCTGTTGCATGTCAAGGTCATTCATCCCCATTTCTTTGACTATAACAGTAGTATAGTTGGGTATGTATTTCTTCATTCAAAAGATCAACAATTAGACTTATTTATCCTCTAGCTTCCCATCCTTCATCTATGTTTAGGTGTCAAGTATACGTACCGAGAACCGTCCACTCGGCAATGCCGACCGAGCAATCATTCCATATCCATGACCAAGTGCCCATGCTGCATGCATAACACTTGGTACGCTGGCCTCGGCTCGGTACATCCACCCTCCACACTCCCTGTCCTCACCCTTCAGTCTGCCTCACCTCAGGACTTCCTGCCCTTATGTTATCCTCGGTTATAGCCCTTATTTTATAATCGGGCATCTCCTATTGTTCTACCCTCGACCATGTTCCTATTATCCTATCCTCTATTGTTCTATGCCCGTTTACATTCCTTCATTCTAATTTTACTCGTTGTGGACAATAACCGCATGCTTTGCATACCTTGTTGTTCCACATTCCTTATCCCACATGTCGCTTCTTAACCTGTATAAGTAGGACATGCATGTACATATTTCCTCATTCTGGGTATTGACTAGGCTTAGGCCCTTCTACCTTCTTCCCCTCTGTAAAGTCCTCGACTCAGGCCAGCATCACCAGCATCCTCCCAAGTACCTGCCTGTTGCAAATCGGTGGCATGCATGGCAAGTAGGGCGCAATGCACGAGTACGTTGAAGCCAACGCCACTACTCTTGGCCTGCAGGACTTGGCCATAGTCCTCCCAATCCTTCGACAGCATCCCTCGGCAGTACCAAAGTCCATCAGTACCCGAAGCTTGATATTAGGCCAACACTCTCAGCACCCTCCCAAACATCCTCCTGAAATCCAGTGGCCTCATGGAAGGAGGGCACAATATTGTCAAGTGCACGTACTGAGTATCCGGTAACTCAGCAGTGCCAACCTAAAAATGAGTCTAATTCCACGTGTAAATGACCAATCCATACATATATCACTTGGTATGTTGGTCTTGGCTTGGCACATTGTTAGCGTCCGAGTTTGCGTCAGGTCCGAGCTGACGTAAGTCGGTCCGAGTCGTGTGTTCG
>QLPI01007887.1:0-15933 GCA_003314275.1 Chroogomphus rutilus | reverse complement strand
GACGAACAACCTGCACCACAACCCCCAGCACCAGAGGAGGACTCGATGAACATGCCCGGGTCGTTCTACATGAATCATGGCCCACAGGAGAATAAGCCTGCACACGAAAGTCTGTTTTCTAGACTCAGAATTTGGTTCGGTTTCGGCACTTGATGCGTGTGATTTGGCTGTACTAACTAAATGCCCTTGATACCCCCCCCTTCCTTCCACTCCACTTGTAGATTTCAATGTGTCTTGAGTGTTAGATGTGGCTGGACTGTTATATCGCGTCCCTTTGTCTTTTTCTTGTTTGTTTGTATGATTATAGTGACATTACACTGTACAGTTGTACTGTCATGATGACATGTTCACGGGTTTTAATGCTTTTGATTTGCCTTATCACCTGTCTTGTTTCCAATATGAACTCTCGTAAACCAAACTGCACACTACACATACCACGCAAAAAGTCACTTTGTGAGTAGAAGAGGACCGGAGTGGGGAGGGGGGGGGGGAAGAAATAAAAAATAAACGAGACTCTCAGAGGTAATTATAAGTGACAATTACAAAAAAAAATAGTATAAAAATACTAGCCCATTTCTCGTGTCACATTGTGACAATTGTAACAAATAGGGTAAAATGTCCACAACGGCAAGTTCCGTGCCTTTGCAATTTGTTACACCCATGCGAAAATCAGCCCCGCCACACTCTGGCCCGTCTTATCTGCCTCCATCGTCTCACCCACTGACGCCGCGCCATCCAGTGGATCCTAATGAGTCGCGTTTTCGGAGATTCATGAGAGAGCAGGTGGGTGTTGATCGTTGTTTGATGGTTCATTTTTTTTTTTTGGTTTGCCCTTTGGTTTTTTTTTTCTTTCCTTTTTTCCCTTTCTTTCTTTCTTTCTTTCTTTTGAAAATAGGTATTGACGAGCTATTTGTTGTTGTTGCCCCTTCCCCTTTTTTGCCACAGATTTTCGCTCCTGAAAAGCTTATGGGGAATATCAGTGTCGTTACTGGAGTGGGGATGTTTTTGGGAGGGATTGCTGCTGTTAGGTTGTGGGGAGAAGCGTTGGTTGGTGATATTTAGAGTTGGAACAGCACCACTGCTGCTGCTGCTGCATCCGCTGCTGCCTCCGTCGCCGCCGCCCGCAGTTAGCAGTTTCTCCAGTTTTCGTTTTCGTTTGCTGGGATGAAACGAAATGAGAGGGGTGAGTTTTGCGTTTGTTTATGATACTCCTTTTTTGTTTTCGTTTCTGATGTGCTTTATGGGGGTTTGTTTATTTTTTGGGGGGAAAAGGTGTATGTTGTTTTTTTTGTGTGTATTGTTGTGATGTATAAAATTGATGGGAAATGAGGCGGTCTGTTGTGAGTGTGTGTGAGTGCGGAAACTTTATGATTTTATGAATGTTGTGCTTTGGGTTCTTGGTGAGGTGTCACTATTGACTGGTTTGTGCGACCAGTGTCCATCGTTGGGCATTATTTTCTGAGAATGGGGTTGTTGTCATTTGATTGAAGATAATTTCTTGGCGGTGTTCCTTTCTTTCATTGTGCAGGTGTTGAATGTGCTGTGGTGAAAAAAAATAATTTTTTCTTGAAATGGGCTGGATTTTTTTAGATGGAAGTATTTGGAGTGTTGTGTGTTGTTTAATTCATAAAATGTTCTTATTATAATCAAACCTAGTAGAGAAGGATGTAAATTTATCATCATCAGTGTTTACTGCTATTAACTATTTCTGCTATAAATGGAAACTGTGAATTAAAAGCCTGTCTCCCTCAATACAGTACGCAACAAACCTGTTTGCATGTTTGGAAGTTTTGGAATGTGTATCTGATAGGAAATTTGATTTAATTTTTAAAATTATCAAAATATTATAACATATGCTCTAGGATCCTGGAAATTTTGTAGACTAAGAATCTAGCAAATCTATGCAGAACTTCTTGAGATATTAGTATTTCATATCCAAAGTCTCATTCAACCAGTTTCATTGGTTATGAGTCCAATGCAAAGGATTGTGTAGTATCAGGATTTTCAAAATCATAGAAATATTATGACATATGCCTAAGTATCATGGCTATCTTGTAGACTAAGAATCTAGCAAATTGATATAGAACTTCCTGAGTTATGAATATTTCATATCTATGGTCATATTCAAATATTTTTGTTACTGATAAGTCCAATGTAAAGAATTATATAGTATCAGTATTTAGTATAGCCACCTTTGACTTTCAGCATAGCCTCAATCCTTCTAGGTATACTCTCAATCAAATTATAACACACTTCAGCAGGTATATAATCTCATTCACTCTCCACACTCTCCTACAACTCCAACATCCTGCCTGATGGTATTTTATACTCTCTCAACCACCTTTTGATGTGTTCTCAGAGATGTTCAATTAAATTAAGGTCTGGAAACTGTGCAGGCTATTGTAGAAGAGTGAATCCATGATTTTTTAACCATTAATGGGCCTTTTTGCAGGTATGTTTAGGGTCATTGTCAAGCATCGGATACTGACGGACTTCGGTACTGCCGAGGGGCATTGTTGAAAGGTCGGGCAGACTATGGCCAAGTCCTACAGGCCAAGAGTAGTGGCGTTGGCTTCAACGTACTCGTGCGTTGCGCCCTACTTGCCGTGCGTGCCACTGTATTTGCAACAGACAGATACTCGGGGGGATGCTGAGGATGCCGGCCCGAGTCAAGGACTTAACAGAAGAGAAGAAGGTAGAAGGGCCTAAGCCTAGTCGATACCCAGAATGAGGAAGTATGTACATCCATGTCCTACTTATATAGGTTAAGAAGCGACATGTGGAATAAGGAATGTGGGACAATAAGGTATGCAGAGCATGTGGTTATTGTCCACAATGAACAAAATTAGAACAAGGAATGCAAAGCGGGGATAGAACAATAAAAGACAGGATAATAGAATGTGCCCGAAGATAGGACAATAGGAGGTGCCAGACTATAAGACAAGGCTGGTAACCGAGGATAGTACAAGGACAGGAAGTCCCGAGGTGAAACGAACCGAGGAGTGCGGATGGCGAATGTGCCAAGCCGGGACCGGCGCACCAAGTGTTATGCAGGCAATGCGGGTACTTGGTTGTGGATATAGAATAATTGCTCGGTCGGCACTGCCGGTGGATGGGTCTCGGTACGTGGACTTGACAGTCATCATCTTTCTGAAAGATGATGTCCTGAGAAGTTCTGCTATATATCAGGGATTTCATCCAGGTTAATAATCAATATAGTCTCACATGAAATTATCAATCCATCCATTCTGCTCTATGTAGTTACTAAGTGTTACTCAAGATGTTGTTTGGACTCTCTAACCTTAGTTGCTTTCGTAAATAGCACCTATCCAGTTTAAGCCACTGTTCTTAATTGTTCCCTTTACTATTCACACATTACAAGTATTCATCCAGCTTGACCCATATTTTCTCCTGGATAATCCCTTATTGTGTTATTTACAGACATCTATCCAGGTTGATTATCAATCTGATCCTATATAGAATTATCAATTCATTGATTTTGCTATACATAGTTACCAGGTGTTACTTAAGATTTTATTTAGGCTCTCTAACCTTATTTAGAGCAGAATTAATGGATTGATCAATCTAACAATTCTGCTCCATATAGTTACCAGGTGCCACACTATCTATATGTTCAAGCAACTTTATATGACTTGGTCAATATTTTCAGAGCTTGAGAACATTTTACTAGCAGAAATTAATAGTGGATTTCATGTTCAGTTAGCCTATGAAAAATACCAAAACAGGCTTGAACTTGACAAATAACTCTCTTGATCTTAAATTCCACCTATTAGGATATTTATGTAATATATCCCCTTATAGCAGGGGTGTATTAGGATCTACTACACCATCATCCCCAACTATTCAATCCAACCATATTTAGCCTTACTCAGGCTAATTCACCATTTCAGCCACATGCTCTAAAAGTGTTATGGCCTGTGCCCCCAACAAACCTATTTTAGCCCCCACAACCACCTGCATCCTTTCTGGGATTTTTCTGACCATAAAGTCTAGAACAACTGCTTTCCACGACCCTGTTGTAACAATCTGGAATCTTGTAATCCTAACCCCCTGTGATTCTGTGACCAAGGTTCTGCCTCTCTGATAAGCAATGTGCAGGATCACTGTGTACTTCACTCCCTTGTTCTCACTTTCTATAGGCCCCTTGTACTCCTCCCTTCTCCTTGTCTTTTAGTTGGCAAGTAGATGGTACAAGGAGTAGCTACATGTATATAACCCCCAAGTTGAATGGACTATTTGCCAGTATGAATATTGACTTAATCTGCATCCTAAGTTCTGATTCAGTTCCAGTAAACTTTCTGACTTTCTGAAATTAGAGACAGATGATTGAGGAGGGCACAACACATAAGTTGAAGCCAAGTCCCTCTGACTTCAAACACTCGAATGACTAGTTGTATCAACCTAATACTACAATCAACCCTAAGTCCCCGGCACTTCCTGTCTGCTTCTGTCCTTCTACCTGTCCATGAATCCACGACCCTGACCCCCACCATCTTTGGAACCTCAACCCCCTCTATGGACCCCTTTGGAAACCTCTAGAAACCCCTTTGGAAGTATCTAGATAAGTGCCTGACATATGGATTTAACAAATAGCCCTTGTCAGGGGAACCCTTGAAAATAAGTTGTCACTGAAACTCTACTGACCAAGGGACATGCACATCCACTGAGATTTGCTTGGAATATGCCTGACTACTATGACCAAGGTCTATACTGAGCGAGCACTACAGTTGGCAGCTGCCATCAATTGGCATTACTCATAGCCATCAATTATACCCTTAGCAGTTACTGGCATCTCTGGCATTCTGGTTCTGTATCCAACCAGCACAGGGATTTATGCCCAATATAAGCAGAGAACCATGGCAGCAGTGCATATATATATAGTTGTAGTTAGGGGGAAAAGGGGTTCCTTAGAAATTACTCTTTGGATCCCCCTTTGCCAGGTATGCTAGTCATTATGTATATAGGTCCTGTACTAAAACTTTGGATCCCCCTTCACCAGTACACCACCTTAGGATAGAGCAGTAGCTTAGGTTGCCCTTACAGCAGAAAACTCTCTTTATGAGCACTGGCTGCCTCTACCATCTAACTCCAAATCAAATTTCTTTGGAAGCAATATAATGGCAGCCCCTCCTCATCCACAACTATACTATTTCTCATGGACTTACCTTTGGCTCAAGAAGTATTAGACCATTTAGCCACTATAGAGCAGGAGTTGTTGAGAGAGAGGCAAGAGAAGCAAGAGCTGGAGGAAAGGCTGAACACATTGCAGGCAACCACAACAAGTCTAGTAATGGGGCTCTTGATGCATGTTTGCCAGGCCACAAAATGGATGGCCAAGCCTGCAAAACCCTCCAAGTTCAATGGTGACTGTATTAACAGGCATGCATTCATGCAGTTGTGCACTCTGTACCTTGGTGTCTGTGTGAGTGATTTCTCTGACAAATAATCTCAGATCCTCTGGGCAACATCTTTCATAAAAACCAGCTGGGCTGTGACCTTTACCAGCCTAGTATTTATCTACAAAACAAAAACTGGCAGGCCTCTCTATGTGAATTGGAAGGCCTTTGTCAAGGCATTCTGACATTACTTCTACCCCTTGCAAAAGGCTACTGACATGGCAAACCAACTTGAATTGCAACAGTACCACCAGGGTAGGCATTCAGTCGACAAGTTGTTATAGCCCATACCTTCAACAATCCACACTAACCCCCACAACCACCCTCCCCTATTCCGAGACCTTTCTGACCGAAAGAACGAAGGATTGTTTTCCATAATCCCCGTCCCCGACAAGTCCGACCGAGAATCCGCGTTCCCGCTCCCGTTCCCGTCATGACCGAGACACCATCTCCGAGTCCGTCTCCGACCGAAGACTCAATACTTTGATAACCGACACACAGGACCATCGCATACCTCACTCCCTTGTTCTCTCTTTTGTATTGACCCCTTGTACTCCCTTTTTCCTTGTTTTATGACCGGCAAAGATAGTACAAGGATAGTCGCATGTATATAGTCTCCCAGTCGACTAGACTGTTCGCTAGTACGAATATCAACTTAGTCTACTACCTAGTTTCCAATTCATTCCGGTAAACTTCCGTCTCCTCTCCGAAATTAGGGACAGACGATCGAGGAGGGCACAACACACAAGTTGAAGCCAAGTCCCTTTGACCTCGAACACTACAGCGACCGGATTGAACCAATCCGTGACCGACCCTAAACTCCCAACGCTTCCACCCCCGCCCATAGCCCGTCTGACTTCCGCCTCTGGTCCTCGGCCCCGTTACGGACTTTCGCACCGACCCGGATTGCCCTTCCGGAAGCACTAGCTAAGCGCCTGACACGCGGACTTAACACAAGTACATTGACCACTTTGAAGAACTGGTTGAGAAGGCCAAATACATAGATGGTCAGTCCATAGTCATGAGTTCCCTCAAGGCCTTGACTCCACTATCCAAAGCCACATCACATTGATGCTAGATAGTAGGTTGGAGGATGATGACATCTTGGCCTGGTATGTAGCCAGGAGGATGGTAGCACTCACATGCACAGCAAATGAGGCCTTTCAGGGGCCCTGATTTGCAACCTTGCATATCTCTCCATTGCAGATGGCTCGAAGGATTAGAAAACCCCCAACATGCCATGCCTGCACTCCTCAGAATGATGGCACCATCAACTTCACCCCCCTTGGCCCTACCCTTAGGGATGACACCAATAGATGTTAACATAACCAAATGAGACTTTGCACTGCCCCTCACATGCTGATGCTACAGCAAGGCTGGGCACTTCACCTGAGACTGTCCCCAGGCATATGACATCCACTTCATGATATCCAAGGAGCATGAAGAGCTGATGGAGTATTGGATGATCACTGCTGACATTCAGGAGATGGCTGAGACTAAGGGAAGTGAAGAGGTAGAACTAGAGGATTTTATCAAAGGCAGCAAGTGAGGGATAAGCCCTCACTGCCTTTGTTTAATTGTTTTGCTGCTCTGTCCATAGATTCTGGTAGGCAAAATATAGCCCAGTACCCAGACATTGAATCCCCAGCTGCAAATGGTAAAGACACCCCTATAACAGACATGCCAAAATCCCCATGCCACCCTCCTAGGCTAAAAGACTGAGAACAGGCCCTCCTGAAGCAGTACATAGTGGTATCCACCCCCTCCCCAAATTTGCTGAAACTCAAGGTAGAAATCCAGACTACTGACATGGCTGAGGTCCAGGGCATAACCACACTCTTAGACAGTAGGGCCACTGGGTTATTCATACACCACAAATTTTCAGTGGCAGAAAGGTTGACCATGTGTCCCTTGACTTGCCCTGCACTGGTGTACAATGTTGATGGCACTCCAAACAAAGGAGGAGTGATTTGGTACATGGTCAATGTCATCTTATGGTACCAAGACCACTCAGAACAGGTGGTATTTGCAGCTATAAACCTAGGGAAGTACAAGATGATTCTCAGCTACCCCTGGCTCCATGACCATAATCACAAAGTCAACTGGCAAACACAAGAGGTTACATTGAACAGGTGTCCCCTCCAATGCCACACCTGTTGAGCCAAACTGCAGAAGGAACACCAAGAAGATATAGCAGTCCAAGCCCTCTAAGCTGGCCCCTTGCCACATATGACAGACAATGATCCCATGAATATTGAAGGTGCCAATGACAGCAAATTCTTCCTCAAGCCGATTGATTGCCTCTTTGCAACTGTCAAAATCTAAACAGAAGTGTAATTCAGACTTCGTCTCGAGGTCTCTATATTTGCGCAGTAGCTACCTAAACAGAAGTGTAACTAGATATTTATGGTAAGTTTTAAATGAAAGTTCAATCATAATGAAGAAAAGTACTCACTTCAGACTTCGTCTCGAGGTCTGAAGTGATACTGCAAGAGAGTCTCGCTCTTATAGAAGATTCAAACAATGGAAAAGATAGAACAAAGGAGAAGTGTAACAAAAAGGGATAAGACAAAAGATATTCCACCTTTAGTGCCACTCTATCCTTGTTAATAATAGAACAAAAGAAATAAAGGAATGAGAATGGAATAAGACGTGCCACACCAGTGTCTGTACCGAGAGAATGGATCCTGGAGATAGAGATCTGGACTGACTTGCTCCAATAGAAATCTCAACAGCAACCATAGCCCTACCAAATGTCCCTATCTCGGCCATTGCCATGATGACCATGGCACAACAACTAACTGAGCAGGCCCTCCAAAGTACCACTCCTGCTTCATAATGTTCTCCCTCCATGGGAATTTGAACTTCCAATTAAAAAAATGAGTTATATTCATCTTTTGAACAGATTACCCTCTTATCTTATAAAGGGTTCGGGACATCAATTGGGTATGGGAGTTTGTTCAATTTTATACTAAGAAGCGATTCGTGAGAGTCAATCTGATGCCGACATGCAAGAGTTTCAAGAAGTTAGTGAAGGATCGGGTCACATTTTATAACGTCTCATTGCCTTATCAAATGAAGGCACAGGTTGAAGGAGCAAAGAAGAAGTCCTTTCATTGACATTGGCAATTGTCGTGCTTAGAATTGTATTCTATTCATTAGATGGCAGATACGTTTACTTTTATGTTCATTCATGGTAGGTGAAGATTTACATTTGATTTCATCTACTGAACAACACAGACTACGGCTAGCATGCTAGCGGCAATGTAGAGTTACTTCTCAATGGACAGGATAAATATACAAACATGTAATGGATTATTGTCTCAAGATTTGGAACTTTGTTCAGAGGAGAGACAGCATCTCTGTGGGATATATGCTGATGAAATTCAAGAACACTGGATAACCTGAAAATCTCACTGATGAAACTACTTGTTTCACAGAAGCTGGGAGAGTTTCCGGTGAGTTTTTCAATGTAGCTGATGAGATTGACCTGTCGATATCTCTAGTCCCAGCTACTGTTTTCTTGCTGCCATGCACAATGATAGAGGGTACCCCCATTATAATCAAATGGCATGTTGAAGAGATGATTATCCTACCACCCACAAGGTTCACCCATTATCTTTGAGTTGGTCGATATGGGTGAGTGTTTAACAAGATCAGCATTTAAGGGGTAAAAAAAACATCACAGCTCATTTTTGATGTTTGCAAGCCCAACACCTACCCTGGAATATTCAGGCCTTTGTGATGGCATGGCATCACAGAGTCTGACATGACCATCTTTGGGGCTGGTCTTCAACCTTGTGTTGGCAAGGGATTCACTAGTACTCTGGCAGGCTTTGATTACCAGATCGGTGTGACTCTATATGGTAGCGGTGTGGAAGATTTGGGAAATAGAAGCATTGTACCTACATGCAATATTAGTACCGAAGATTCATATCTGATTTTACCAATCCAATAGACATCCCAAGTTCGTCTACATAGTCTCCCTGTCTTGAAGGGGACAAACAAAATCAATGGCATATGGCATATGGTAACTTTTCTGTGGTTGCATCACTAGCCATGTTCATGTCCTGAGTGCAGGGTGCATTGTCGGATCGTCATGAAAATTGTGGCTATCGCTCATTTCTGGAAGTTTGGATGAACTTGAAAACATTCTGACCATTAGTGCACACTTCCTGGTGGCCATTGTCTGATAATGGGTTTTTCCAAACTTGCCTGCTGACCAGACATCATATTCTGTGGCATTTTCTAGCCACCCTTTCCAGTGCCTCTCCTTCACAACTTGCAAGGCTTTGATATATAAATTCTGAGTGACTGGGTTCTTGCAGTAGGGCTATATGATGTGTCCCTTGCTACAAACTTGGCTCGACTGGCCTGGGAAAACTTACAACATAATATAGTATGCTCAGGCATCCACCAGCACTTCATGTAGGAGAATGTGTTTATTTTTGCAACCTTGTCATGGACTGTATTTTGTATAGCTATTGTCAAATGGGTTACATAATGGTTGAGATCAGGAGGCCGGAACTATGGCTGCATCCATTAGTTCTACGTCAAGGTTAGTTATTAGGTCTTTTATAAAGTCATCCCAGTCAACATTTTTGAAGTTGTGTCCTGGTGTAGTGTGGTTCTGTGCCAACTAGATGTCAATGGCCATGTGAACTGGGAAGGAGTCTCGTGTGTTGGGAGTATGGCATGATGCTTGGATTTTTGTGGACTATGAATCCAGGTATGTAGCTGACAACAGCGGATGCTTTCCTTTTCTTTATTGTGGTGTACTTTGTTAATTTGGTCCATGGAATTTAGTTACTGTTCATTGTTATGCATATACCATAAAATCTCAAGCCAGTTTTATCTCATATTTGTTAACATGCACTTTGGGTTCGGGATCGCCACCCTCAACTGCCTCCCGAGGCGACTTCTCAGTCTTCAGTTAGGCTAGAAGTTTGTTCAAGGTTCTGCACTGCTTACAGCTGACCCTACGTGTACCAGCGTGAGACAGTGTCATCATTCAAAAGATTGTTCCATATGGAGCTGTCGCACTAAAACAAGTGACATCACATTTGCGATGGCAGCAATAATCAATTTATTACATTTGTATGGTGCTGTTGAGTGGCCTCAGTTACATCTACCGGGTCATTGTGCTGGGAAGACTGTCAGTAAGTGGCGCTCCCGGATCTCAAATAGCGCGCAGAGGCGTTTAGTATAAAGATGCAGCCGAATAATGTGGTACAGTCCAGCACAGCGTATGCGAGTCACAACTATATATGAATAGTAGGGGATAGATATAAATTATAATAATTCCAGCATATGTTCGGTTTCTAATGCATCAAGCTTCCAGAATAGCCTCCCAACCGCCAGGTTCCGCCGAATTTTCTGATGGACTAAAATGGTCTTATATCTGTTGTTGAGTATCAGCGTGTTCCCATACAAAAGAAAAGCCAGGAACCATAATTGCATATTGCTCACGCGCCCAAATATCAATATCACAGCATCTCAATGAACAAGCGACGCATGGTTACCTGGGGCTATGCTATGTATCCCCTTAAAAGAAGGTTTCCCGAATTGTGAACAATTTATCCTTACGCAAGACCGAGAGTGTGTAGAACATGCGAACAAAAACAGTCCAGTCAGCCTGGCAAACCTATGCAGAGTAAATCTTTCAAATTATATAGAGATAATTGACTAATAATGTCCACGGAAGAGAACTAGTAGTACTAGGTCATGGCCTCGCCCTGTGGTAACCATTTTACTGATCTATATCTCACCGAGACTCTTGAGCATTATTTTTCTATGCAGGGAACCCGCGCCTTTGTATAATTATAATAAAATCAGAATTGGTGACGTTGGCTATATTCGACAAGGTCGATTCCACCTCCTGTTTAGCGCCACAATGCCAATAGGTGAAAGGAAATTAGGCCTGGATGTTCCTCCAGACTTTGCACCTTTCGATCCTGGCCCTATAGTCACTAATCAGCCCCGGCTACCTGGAGCACTTCACGCCGATTACATCGAGTCGAACGGAGCAGTCCTTAACGCTTCATCTAATATGTAAGTTCTGTCAGGCAGTGCCGTTTGAAAAGAAAAGAAAAAACCATGCTGATAAACCCTGTTTAGAAACTCCGTTAATGTTGGGACGAAATTTCAGTTTCAGACGTCAAGCAAAAAAGGAGCAATTTTAGTCACAAAATACAAAACTTTCCGCGAGGATGCAGAACGTTTAGGACGGTTCAAAGAGCACATGCTGCAACATCACCGATCTTGGGTCGATCACGCGAATAAGCTTGGTCATATGGTGGAACTACAGGATATTCTGCTTGTAACGGGATATGACATGACGCTTGATTTTGCGATGATCGCCTTCTCTTCCAACTCTGGACAAATGGGTATCGAATTTTCGGCCGACGTGCCTGTGGTCGGTTCAGCTTCGGCAACTGTTTGGGGGACATGGAGTACTTCCATGTCTGTGCACCACAATTGTGGTCCTCAACGTCAAGACCCGCATGAAGAGCTTTTACTAGCAGATAACAGCGATTCATCGGCTACACTTCCCGAATATAACCAGTGCATCTTCCTGCGTGGTTACCGCATCCGCAGACGAGCAGGTCTTATCCCCAGAGTGATACGAGCGGCTGCTGGTCCCCACGACCTTGGGCCAGGGAACCGTTTTGACGAAGCAGGTCTACAGATGGGTTGCAGTAGCAATAGCTCCGATTCTGATCCCGAGATTATAGCTGTCCCCGACTCTCAAGTGTGTCATCGAATCGTTGTTTTTAGGGAGATGCTGACGATCGTGTAGTTTGTTGATCCTTTGAAGCCAATCTTTGACTATGTGTTTGAGGTAACCGATCTGTTTCTTATCTCATACAATATAAACATGTTCGTGGACAGAATTCAATCGCCCAAATGGCCATCATGCACGACTTCGATCTCTCTGACATTCTCAAGGTATTATTGATACAAGTTTTAAAATGGTTTTCCTAATATATTGAACCCAGTTCACAAGCATATCACAACCAAAGGACATGGACGACATTGTGGCAGGATTAAATCCACGAATGGTCAACCTGGGACTTGATGGAGGTATGTAAAATGTCTCGGGTGCCTTCTTTCTTCCCTAAAATACTATCACCATTCAGTTGCCTCATTTTCAATGATTCCTAAACAAGGTCAACAGTCAATCTATCCGTTTTGAAGATCGGCTATGATATCTTTTTATTTTTAGAGTCGTCTGGTACCATCGATGTCGACATCGCTGTGCCACAAGATCACCTAGCATACACCTTCAGGAAACTGTTAATGGAACATATCCCACTCCATCCCCCTCGCCCCTATGCTTTTATTCCTCCCAGAGGTGGGAGTACAAACCAGAGTACACAAGCTCTGGGCAACCGATTGAAAGCCCTTTCTAACTCTACTGCCTCTCCTGCACCAAAATGGACTGGATTTCAGGGTCAAATTATCCCGAATCACAGTTATTCAGAGCCAACAACATGCCGCCAGCATTACACCAATTTCCCTCCTCTTCGTGATGCTTTGGTGGATCAATTTATACCTGTTGATGGATTTGAAACCTATCCAACTGCCCTTTCAGTTCCTTGCGGAACCCCTCGCACCGCATTTTCCAGTAAAACGGCTCCTGTCTTACCTCAATCTTTTGATCTGCCCAGTAGTCTTGAGGTCGGGTAATCTTTTTTTCATCGAACATAAATTTAACTGAACTTCATTTGATTCTCAGACACATTCTCGCTCACATTCACATTCACAAGAACGGCGTATGTATTCTTTCCCCTGTATCACATCATTAATTCTGAACCACTACCTACAGCATATGTCTGCTCTGTCCCGGGTTGTCATAAAGCCTTTTCTGCTGACTCGAACTTGAGACGTCATGAACTCGTACACCGCAATGAAGAGGGTCATAGTCATAAGTTCTACACTGGTAGAAGAGGTATAGGTGGTGAGGGTGCTCCTGGGAGTGAGAATCCTGCTGCAGATCAGGATGAACAAGGAAATGGGAGAGAAAACAATTTGGTGGATAACGGCAGTGATATGATCAACACCGATGGTGACGCCAGAACCACTGACCCACCACAGAGAAAATTCAGGTATCCGAATCCATATATACATAGTAGATTTCGATGACGTCCGCTCATCTTTGAGACTATAATGTCAATAATCTTACGCGTCCAAGCTATACGTGTTCCTTTCCCAGCTACATAAGGAGGAGGAGTGAGTGAAATGGCTGGAACGAGTTTACAGGTCCACACACCTCTGCATCCAGGTCTCTCCGCACTCTCTCGTCCTCGTCAGTCTTGATGAAGAGATGGTTGTCGTCGAGGTCTTAAATTATAAAGCTCTGCTTCTCGTCCATGTTGACTAGAAGCTGCTTGGCGGCCTTGTCACTGTTCACAAGCAATGCAATGATGTGTCCAGTCAACTCGGCTAAAGAGGGATGTTTTTTTTTTGTAGTAGAGCGTACTATTTAAGCATGACGCCTGAAAGGTGAAGTTTAGTTTCAGTTTCGATCGTCAAATACGACGGGGGTGACGGGGTCAAATCGACTGGCCTTTGATAGCTTTCATGGTTAGGTGGCGCGCAAATTTTCACTCGGCCCCCCCTTGGTGATATACGTTCGGTATGCTTCCATGTCAAGACTCTGATTTGTTTTTTGGTTTGACCCAGTAAGGAGAGACTGGCGACATCCTCGCGAAGTTCAACCATCCTTACGGTCCTGTAAGTTCATTAAATAAATATTTTATCATCACCGGTTAATGACCCTCATCTAATGAAAGCTACATATACCTCCATTTTATTAGAATTTATCACTCAGGGCCTTCAAGTCTCGGCGGATTTTGTGGCCTAAGATACGTTTTTTCATTATTCCCTTTAAAAATTTACCAAATTTCTCTTCCACGCCCCTTCCCACAATCCGTTTCTTTATTAATAACGAGTAGGTGATCTGTCTGTGAGCAGTAATTACGATATCTATCTGTGTCACATCCTCACAGACAGATATCGTCATTACTTCTCGGTGATGGCTCCCATACTTGATCTTGAGTGTCCAGAGAGTGGGTGATGGCGAAATTGGCACACAAGTAAAGCTACTGAACCTGTCCCGTGTACACCTGCACGGCTAGTCACATATTGGAGACCCTGAAAGACCCGCTCCTCTACTGGGAGAGCCTCTGGGGCAACTCCCAGATGAGTTGTTGCATTCTACATCCTCCATGATTCATAACTGCTCTGGGGGATAGGGAATGCCTCAAAGTGTGAAACGTGCTACGAGCCGTTTATTTAATGGCGAAAGTTCTAGCACTGGGAATGAAAGGGGGGTGTGCTGATGGCACTGTGCATCTTCGCGCTCGTTCTCAGCTGTGGCTAAAGAGCTAAGAATGTGGGGATCCGATGAGTATTGATGAAGGTAAAAATGTTGTCGAGGAAGGAGTTTCAGACGATGATAGTGTCAACGTTAAGACAATATAAGAATTCCTGGGAGGTGTGGGTGGAGAGATGGTGCGAAAGGTGGTGCGAAGAGTGGAATGGTGCGACAGAATTGCTGGCGCCAAAGGATGCTCGTCAATATGTACTCGGACAGGTGATCCATCGGGGTTCCGAAACGAAACTCTCACGAGGAAGGTCGGGCATGATGATCAAAAGATTTCATTATATGTCAGTGATGTATAGATTAATTGTCGTACCGATTGTGGCTATTCACCAGACCTCACTTCTTAAATAGATACATAAAATCTTGTATCAATAATAGATCTATTGACCCGCGACCCCCATCTCTAATATACTGACGTCACTGATCTCTTCCGCGATCGCCTTTTTCTGAAACATCCAGGGCCGGTTGTGCCCCCGTACCCGCGACCGTACTGCCGGTCATTTCAATACCGATGCCATCCCAAGTAGGGATCCATTCTTTTTCAATGAATAACTACATCAGCGTAACTTGAATCTCAAGGGTGTGCGACACTAAGCCTGGACAACGAATTTCCTTTTTTAGGAACGGCAGATTTTTGGTTCAGCCCAAGACGGTGGCGGGACCCACAACGGACTTTGAAATAATTATCGTCCATAGTGTTGAAGCTTTAACGGTAGTTGTAAAGTTTATAATGAGGTCTCAAAAATACTGGGGCAATGGGAGTGGAACTTGATCTAGTATTCTTCAGTGACTTATCAGATGATTTACATGAGGATGCCGGTGTAGAGTGTGGCTGTGATCCTGAAAAGGATGCTGTGTAATGAGATGACGAAGATGCGATGGGACGGATGGTCGATGACTAGTAAACTCTGAGACCAGTTGAAAAATGCTGTTGAAAGTAGATTCCAAGGGGAGGAAGATCGACGACAGGAAAGCAGTCCATGTTTGATGAGAATTGCGCATACATGCACTTGTGGAACAGTGCTGAGCTTTGTAGAACTTGTAAGGCGCAAAACCTGGGTTTCTTCTCGAAGAAAGGGCCACTAATAGGTGATCTACTTATACCTATGAAGCAGAACTGTAGGCTGA
>QLPI01007874.1:0-15058 GCA_003314275.1 Chroogomphus rutilus | reverse complement strand
CTGATGTATTGATTTGTAACTAGTGCACAGACCACCCACATAAAGGGTATAAAAGGGGCTCACAAGCAGCGGGATTCTTAGACTTTCCTCTTTGGATTCCCCCTGCTTAGGTGAGGACTCCATATGTATTTAGGCAGTAGTAAAACAATTAAAACCCTTTGGATTCCCCCTGCTTAGCTCGCCTCTGAGAAATACCTCGGGGCTGTAAGAGGGTTGCCCTTACAGAGTCACTGTATGTCAAGCTGTCAAACTTCGGTAATGCCAAAGATGCGGACAGGTAATGGCCAAGTCCTGCAGGCTGGAAGTAGTGGCTTTGGCTTCAACGTACTCATGTATTGCACCCTACTTGCTGTGTGTGCCACCAATTTGAGACAGAGAAAGTACTCGGGGGTGCCGAAAATGCCGGCCTGAGTAGAGGACTTTACAGAGGGGAGGGGAGACAAGGGGCCTAAGCCTAGTCGATACCCAGAATGAGAAAGTATGTACATGCATGTCCTACTTATATAGGTTTAAGAAGCGACATGTGGAATAAGGAATGTGGAACAATGTCAAGTACACATACCGAGACCCGGTAATTCGGCAGTGCCGACCGAGCAGTCATCCTATGTCCATGTCCAAGTGTCCACACCGCATGCATATCACTTGGTACGCCGGTCTCGGCTCGGCACATCCACCACCCACACTCCTTGTCCTCACCCCTCATATACTCTACGCCACTCACCATCCATTAATCCCACCATGCCTACTCCTCACCCTTCGATCCGCCTCACCTTGGGACTTCCTGTCCTTGTATTATCCTCGGCCATGGCTATATTGTTTTATAGTCGGTCGCTTCCTATTGTCCTATCCTTGGCCACATTCCTATTATCTTATCCTTTATTGTTCTATCCCCGTTTCCATCCCTTCATTCTAATTTTACTCATTTTGGACAATAACCACATGCTCTGCATACCTTGTTGTCTCACATTCCTTATTCCACATGTCGCTCCTTAAACCTATATAAGTAGGACATGCATGTACATATTTCCTCATTCTGGGTATCGACTAGGCTTAGGCCCTTTTACCTTCTTCTCCTCTGTTAAGTCCTCTACTCGGGCTGGCATCATTAGCATCCTCCCGAGTACCCATCTGTTGCAAATCAGTGGAACGCACGGCAAGTAGGGCACAATGCACGAGTATGTTGAAGCCAATGCCACTACTCTTGGCCTGCAGGACTTAGCCATTGTCCTGTCCGACATCTCGGCAGTCCCGAAGTTTGTCAGTACCCACAGCTTGACAAACAATAAGGTATGCAGAGCATGTGGGAGTATTGTCCACAACGAGTAAAATTAGAATGAAGGAATGAAAACGGGGATAGAACAATAAGAATAGAATAATAGGAATGTGGCTAAGGATAGGAGAATAGGGTGTGCCCGACTATAAAACAATAGGGTTGAAGCCAAGGATAACACAAGGACAGGATACCCTGAGGTGAGGTGGGTCGAGGATTAAGGAGCGGATGGGGTGAGATTAATGGATGGTGAATGAGGTAAAGCGAATGAGGGATGAGGACAAGGAATGTGGATGGTGGATGTGCCGAGCCAAGACCGGCGTACCAAGTGACTTGCATGCAGCATGGGCACTTGTACATGGATGTAGTCTGACTGCTCAGTCGGTGCTACCGAATTACCAAGATCTCGGTACATGTACTTGACACTGTAGGTCCAAAGGCCCTTTGACAAATGGAGGTTTATTCTAAAGAGTATATAACTGTTACAATGTAAAAGAATGACATAGTCATAATAACAGTAATATCTCCCAAAGGCAATGCAATGGTGAGGTTCAGAATAGGGTTAGGCTTCAACTTGTGTGTTACACCTACCAGATCGCACTGGACACTAATTTCATAAAAGAGAGAATGAAGATGGAAGTCTAAGATGAATGGAAAGAAGCTTAGTTGAAATCTTAGTTGATTATCTGACTGAAGACTGAACTACTGAATGTACAAGATCTTGATACTACTTCAAGTCTATGAGGAGTCGACTGGGTTCCTATAATAGATAAGAAAGTCTGAGGATTGTGAAAAGCGAGAACAGAATACTATGTCCCAATCTTGATCTCCTCTGTGACATTGAGGGGTGATGTGTCACCCTGATTCCAAATGGAGTTACCCTATAAGGAACATAGTAGCAGATCAGATATCAGAGATAGAGTGGAATTGTAAATAAGGATAGTGGAGCAGAACATAATTAAGAAAGTATTAAATGTAAATGAAAACAAAAATGGATTTACGAGCATGTGGAGATTGACATAAATGAGTGGAGTGTATGAATGGTGTATGTGACACCAAGACAGATATACGAGGTGTATTGAATTAGAGGGCTGAAGAGCATATGGTCAAATAGGCAAATGAGGGTGGAGTTAGGCTGAATGAGCTGAATTGAATAGTCAGGCATGCTGGCACAAGGGTTCCCTAATAATAACACCCTTTTGTCAGGGTTTGGTCAAACTTTTCCCATTTACATGATCTCTATTATCTTGTCATTGTGACCTTGTCAATAGCATCACCCTAACACCTTCTACTGAACTAGTAGGTTTTCTTGGTATACCACAGTCTTTTTCAGTCTTTTTTTTCCTTACATATTATTCAAGTACAACAGTCAAAAACACCATTTTTATTACTTGACTACTTAATCTATAATATCATGGGATTAGGTTCTAAAGAGAGGGGTCTAGGTGTATTCTTAGTAGAATGTGTTTTAGTAGAAACTACTTTGGTACTTATTACAATATATCCTCAGTGAGTAGACTGAGGCTGTTAGAGATCAGGAAATTCTTCTCCCTTAGATTTCTAGATGTCTTCTGAACCAGATCAGCATACAAGTGTGAGGGGACAACCTGCTTTCTAGAACAAACTGAGACCAAAGAGTAGAGAGCAAAGGGGTGTGGACTAAGGAGATTGATGGGCAAAGGAAGGGATGGGTGTGAGACATGCTCTCCTTAAATCAGACAGACCAACTACAGTCCTGTACGATGCCGAACCAAGATACAGCCAATGCAGGCCAATTACCAGGAGTTTGGGTTTTCATACCTTAGGGCCCAATTGGGGGGTAAGATATGTTGAAGAAGCAAGGCATGGGCAAAGGGTATATAGAGTATGGACTCACTGACAAGGACCTTAAGATTTCCTCTTAGGATTTCCCCCTTGTGTACATAGACAATATCTAAACACTTATGATTTCCCCCTTGTCAGCTCTATATGATGACCCACAGGCACTACAGGGGTGACCCTTACAGCAAGATCCAAACTTCTTCTCTCAAGAAAAACCCATCAAAAATCAGTCTTAATTGACTTCCAAAATAGATCATAATATTTTGGCTAGCCATTTAAGAGTGAATTACTTATGGTAATTAACTCTTAAATAACAACACTCAAGTCCAAGGAAAAACCCTTGAAACAAGTATATTTTCACCTATCTCTATATGGACCCACAAGGAACAACAACTGGGTGTCAATTAACTAATACAAGGAAAAAAGCACCAAACTCCTGGATCACTCACCTGGGCCCCTCTTGGCCTCTCACTCTTTCCCCGTCCTCTCTTACTTGGCCTTTGACTGGGCCCTGCCTCTACACTCCTACCCCTCTTCCATACTGGAACCCTCAGCACCCCTGAGACTTCGGGAGTTCTCGCATCATCTGCACCCTGTTCTTGGAGTATCACCTTGAGGTCTGGAACATGTTCTGGGGATCCCCGGACACTTGTCTGCTTAGGGACCTGTACCCCCGTCCGAGCGACTGTTTCATCCCATTGACACTCCACCTGACATCCCAACTCCTCATCCATTGCCTGGTTGCCTACAGCCCCAGTCTGTTCAACCGTGTCATTGACAGCCCGCTCGGTTGTTTTCGTTGCAACCTTCTTGGCCGCTTCCTTTACAGCTGCCTCTGCTTCCCTCTCTTTGGCCAATTTTTTTATCGCAGTTGCCTTGGCCATGGCTTCTTCATCCTCCTTCCATTTCTTCTCAGCTTCCTCTTCTTCCACCTTCTTTGCCTCAGCATCGGCTTTTGCCGCCTCTTCAGCAGCCCGAGCAGCTTCCGCTTCCTTGCAGTTGTGTTGTCACTTGGCCCGCTGCTCCTGCATCTCAGCCATCCGCTTCTCGTCTTCATCGGTTTTGTAACCCATTTCTGTTGATTGGGTTGTACATGTTTTGATAGGGGAAGAGAAGCACGTCTGGGCACTATACCCAAACTTCTACGTCATGTCATGTTTAGGCGTCCCAAACCCTAATATTCAATCTCCAACTACCAGCTTCATGGGTTCAGCTGCTAAGGGGGGGATACTATCAAGTACACGTACCAAGTGTCCGGTAATTCAGCAGTGCTGACCCAGTAAATCGGACTACATCCATGCCCAAGTGTCCAAGCCACATGCAAGTTACTTGGTACACCAGTCTCGGCTCGGCACATCCACCCTCTACATTCCCATCCCCATCCTTTGTCCACTCTTCCTCATTCTACCAACCATTAAACCTACCCCATCAGTTCCTTATCCCTTGACCCGCCTCACCTCAGGACATCCTGTCCTTCTTTTATCCTTGGCTACAACCCTATTGTTTTATAGTCTGGCACTCCCTATTGTTCTATCCTCGGCCACATTTCTATTATTCTATTTTCATTGTCATATCCCCATCTACATTCCTTCATTCTAATTTTACTCATTGTGGACAATACCCCCACATGCTCTGCATACCTTATTGTCCCACATTCCTTATTCCACATGTCACCTCTTGAACCTATATCAGATTGTAAAATAATAGAGCATCAAAAAACTGTGTTAAATCCATGTGTCAGGGACTTAATAACTGTCAAGTCCATGATACCGAGATCTGGTTCACTCGGCTATACCAACCAACTGACCCTTACCCATATCATCCCTTACTATCACACAGGTCTTGGCTCAGTACATCTGGTACATTATCTGGACCACTCCTCTCATCCCGTCCCCTCTATCCTCTACTATTCTCTCATTCTGTTATGGCCCATGCCGCCAATAAACCCACATTAAACCCCACAACCACCCGCACCATTTCCGGGACCTTTCCGACCGCTCAAAGCCTGAATAACCACTTTCCAAATTCCGATGTATCAATCCGAGGTTCCGCATTTCCGAACCTCCAAAGATTCTGAAAGCCAAGGTTCCGCTCCTTTGATAAACGACGTGCAGGATCATTGTCAGGGGACTACCAGTTTATTCCTCTTTTCCTTCCTTTTATTCCTTTTATCTCTTTCATTTCTCTTGTTCCTTTGCTTATATTACTTCTTTAATCATTTCTCTATCTTCCCTTTTCATATGTTTGCTGTAATCCCTTCCCCTTAATCTTCTATTGTCTTCTTTGCTGGCTGCGACAGGTTTGTTATGTCACGGTCGCTGTAGCTATATAGTTGCTGCTTAGGTAAGGGGGTCCTTTGGTTGTTTTCTTCTGGACCTCCCTGCCAGTGTCTGGTAGTGCCTGTGGGTAAACTTAGGGTTCAAGTCCCTGGGTTAGGCCCTGGGTAGGTCGCAGGGCTGTGGTGTTTCCCGCTGTTGGTCTCCCAGCAGGTACTGGAATCAGTACCCGAGTAGGTTGCCCTTACAATCATCGCGTACCTCACTTCCTTGTTTTTTGTTCTGTATTGCCCCTTGTACTCTCTTCCCCCCCTTGTCTTTACTTGGCAAAAGATAGTACAAAGACTAGATACATGTATATAAGTCACCAGTCGACTGGACTATTTGCCAGTATGAATATCGACTTAATTCTGCATTGTAGTTTCTGATTCAGTTCCGGTAAACTTTCCGACTTTCCAAAATTAGGGACAGATGATCGAGGAGGGTGCAACACATAAGTTGAAGCCAAGTCCCTGCGACCTCGAACCACTCGAACCACCCTATACCATGAACAGTCCTAGACCCCCTGGTGCTTCCCGCCTTTCCACCCCCATTCCGATTCCAATCGTGAATCCATGACCTTTAGTCCCTCTGCCCCCGGAGTATGAACCCCCCCTTCGGTAATCATTCGGAACCTCCGGAAACCCTTCCAGAAGCCTCTAGCTAAGCGCCTGATACTCAATCTTAACACATTCCCCATCTATTCCATTACCCATTTTGCTCAGGACACTTATTATTCTGATATTATTCTGATATTTTTCTGATATTATTCGGTCATGGCCCTATTGTTTTATCTTCGGCCATTTTCCATTGCTCTATTCTCATCCACTCTCTCATTATCTTATTCTCAGCCATCTTTCATTATTCTATTCTCACCTACATTTCTTATTCTATTCTTGATTACTGTGGACAATACCTCCACATGATCCTTCATACCTTATTGTTCTCCATTCCTTATGCCACCCTGTTCCACAACTTGCTTCTTAACCTATATAAGTAGTGGATGTATGTAGGTAGTTCCTCACTCTGAATATCAACTTGGTTTGCATCCTCTTGTCTGCCCTTCTCTTGTCTAAAAGTCCTTCACTCAGGCCAACACTCTTGGCATCTTCCTGGGTCTCCCTTCTGTCCAAATCAGTGGCATGCACAGAACAGCAGGGTGCAACACACGAGCACATTGAAGCCAAGCCACCTCAAACGGTCTGCAGGACTTGACCCACTCATTGGCATTACCGAATCATAACAATAACAGAAACTGAAAGATTCTGAAGGATTCTGAAAGGACTCTGTTGGGGGTGGAGGGTTCTGAGGACCAAAGGGGTTGAGGATCATAAGGTCGAGAGTCAAGGAAGTGGAAAGGATAGAAGGTAGATGACAAAGTGCTGGGACTTAGGAAGGTGGTCATTCATGGCATGGACTTATATAATTAGTCCTGCAGGTGATCAAAGTCAGAGGGACTTGCTTCAACTTATGTGTTGTGCCCCCTCATTCATCTGTCCCTAATTTTTGAAAGTCAGAAACACATGAGAGGCTAAGTCAGGATTAGGCTGGAAACTTAGGTTAGAAGCTATATGCAAATTAAGTCAATATTTGTACTGGTGAACAGTCCAGTCGACTGGAGGTTTATATACATTTAAACTACCTTGTGCTTTCTTCTGTCTGGTCTAAAGACAAGGGGAGGGAGGAAATACAAGGAGTCAATAGAAATTGAAAAACAAGGGAATAAGGTATGTGGTGATCCTTTGAAGCACCTACCACAAAAGTAGAATCATAGTTGTGGGATCATGGAACTTTGGGATCATGGAACTACAGATTGTAAAAAAGGAATCATGGAAAGGGTAGATGGAGGATCACTCTTTGATGGTTGTGACCAGAAAGTTCCTGGGAATGGTAGTAACTGTCAAGTAGATTGATCTGGGGCACAGACCATAACACACTGCCCCAATGAGTGATTATTCTGTTTGATTTATTGAGCAATGAGTTTTGATTGGAATCATATTATTTCTTAAGTTGGTAGATAGTCAACATGCTCCAGTATATCATATGAAATTTTCAGAACTTTTGCTGATGTCATTCCTTCAAAAAATATTAATCTGTATAAAATGCACAAACATTGGGGCAGTTTTTTTACCCAATGTATAAGTGTTTGGCACCTGGCTATGGTTGCTTGCAGGTCCAAGTACAGATAGGTGGAAATATAAGTGTTTTTGGAGGTTTTCCTTGGGCCTGGAGTGCTTGATGATTTAAGAGTTAATTACTTGGGGGTAATTCACTCTTAAATGGCCAGCCAAAATATTATACCATTTTTTTGGTAGTCCAGATAAGACTGATTTAAAGTGGATTTTTCCTTGGAGGCAAGGTTTGGATTCCTGCATGCTGAACCGGTTCGGAAATGACTTGACTTTAAGGGAGCATCCCCTGTTCCCTAACACAGATCCCCATATTATACATATGTTATAAGAGATATTGCATCCATGAATTACCTACCTCTATTAGATAGAGTACAGATCCATAGCCTGCATAAGCATATGTTATGACTTGTATTTGCTGGAAATATTAAAGTAAAAATAGAGACTACAAGACAGAGGGTAAATATGGATAAGATGAAGTAAACACAGAAGGAGGATGGATGAAGGGAAGCAGACAAGCATTGTCTTTGACCCATGACCTGGCTACCAAACCATGCGGGTGAGGTACACTTCTATTATCATGGTACTGAGGGGAGTTACAAACTGGGGATTGTAGCCATCGTGTGCTAATGTCATAGACATGACAGAGATGGGTACTCACCACAGAGATGATGAGGTGGCTGTGGATGTTACACGGCAGATTTATGTAGACGTTCCCTCTGTTTATAGGTTCGGTGGGCATCGGGGCGCAAATTCACACCTATACGAGAAATATCAACTGGAAGAGTGTACTGCCCCAAGCTCTTGGCCTGATTGAATGTCACACGCAAGAGACCTCCAAGCGCGCGTCCATCTGAGAAGTATACAGATTCTTATTACATGTGTCATACTCTCTTTGACACTTTTCACGATTACTCCGGTTGCTACTTTTGCGACAAGCTAACATCGCCGGTACCTCATAAAAACTGAAAAGGACTCTCTTTATGTGGTGTCTCTGACTACGTAAACGGTTCAGAACTAAAGACTTGCCGACCTGGGTCCACAGTCATGATCCCAATCGGGTGACAGATGTATATATGATTCATCGCTTTCTGTACAAGATTAGTTGTATGATATGTGATATGTAATCTACACTAAATTAGATCTCACCTCAGTCAATGTGAATAAACGACTGGGGAATGAGAATCTTCTATGAGCCCTTGATAGGGATGGGGATTATCAACTGAAGGTATAGAAAATAAATCTGGAATGGGAACATAAGATAATAACAATCAGTGTATGTGGACACGTTCCGTTTTCAACATCTGCACATCGTTTATCAAAGGAGCAGAACCTAGGTCTTGGAATCATGGAGGTTCGGGAATACAGAGCTTTGGGTTGATGCAACAGATTTTCAGAAAGCAATTGTTTCAGGCTTTAAAAGGTCAGAAGGTCCCGGAAAAGGTGCGGGTGGTTGTGGGGACTAATATGGGTTTATTGGGGGCATGGGCCATAACATCCAGCCACCTATATAAATTGGATGCCACAGTAAAGGAACAGCCAAAACCAAAAAATTTCGAGATTTCCGATAATTGTCAATTCACCAAGCATGAGTGTGAGGCCTCCCCAAAGGATTATCCCTCCTTCCATGCTCTCTATGAGCCACTCGTCTTCTATTTTGAAATCCTCCAATACTTCATAATTTCATCTGGGAATCTTCCTGCCATTCACCAGGTTGTACTTGGCTGCTTGGAATACCTTCATATTCTTTATCACATCTATTCATGCTATGAGTGGTCTGCAGTCTTGCAATATCACTTTATGTTTCATAATTGTCATCTTGCGGAGATGTGAGAAGGGGACTACTCTGGATGGTGTACAATGGATCCTGAACTGGCATCCCTCTACCTCTATGGGAACCTGAAGAATTCACTGGGTAAAAGCATTACAAACTCAGGGCCATCGTTGTCAAATGCAAAGAAAACATGCTTCGTATTCCAATCAGGCAAATGTAATTCCCCCTGCAGCCATGGATGCATCCACAAATGCAAGAATTGTGGGAGCACTGAACATGGACGATCATCCTCCACCAAGAAGGCAAAAGTGCCATCTTAGGGCACTGGCAGGATGAGCAAACTACCATCAATTGTGTCTACCACTTGGGCCCTTTCCAGCCCCACCCCTCTTGAATTTTCGATGTTCCCCCCTCAGCTCCATATCATGTCCCAGAAAACTGTGGAAGCATCGGCTTATCCACCATCTCTCTTGGTCACATGGCTCTTCTGTCAACAATGGCATCCTTGATGCCAAGGGCCACATCCACTATGAAGCCTTCAGTCAGGCTGTGTCAACTATTGCTGCCTTGGGGAGAAGCACACTATTGGCAAAGCTCAACCTTAAGGAGGCCTTCCATCATATCCCTGTTCTCCCAGCTGACTGGCAGCTCTTGGGCTTTCATTGGCAAGAGTCCTTCTACTATAGCATTGTGCTATCATTTGAGCTCAAATATGCATCCTATATTTTCAACCTCTTCGCAGAAGCGCTTCACTGGATCATCCAGCGCTATATTTCTGGCCATATTAAACACTACCTGGATGACTTTCTGCCAATATTCACACCCTCTACCCCACATGCATTAGCAAATAGTACTATTGATTGGATTCAGGCACTGGGTAGCTAGCTAGGCCTATGCTTCCAAGATGAGAAAACTATCTGCCCCTCAACTCAGGTAGAGTTCCTGGGGCTTGAGTTGGATACCATGGCTATGGAGGCTAGGCTCCCTGACGACAAACTATACTACCTCTGTGACCTTCTCATTGAGTGGTTGCCCCACTATAGAGTTGCTCTAGGTAATTAATACCTAAAAGCCTGCGTGCACCAGTCCTTTTCTGTGGCGGGATATAACACAGTCGTTTGGCACAGCTGGATTAAGCTCTGTGACTTATGAGGTCACAATATGGCATGTAACTGAGGATATAAAAGTAGAATGTAGTTTGATATGTGACTATGCATGACCTGAGACACGAATGTGTCATGCAGACTAAGACTTGGACTTTGGCTTTGGACTTGAGTACAATAGTATAGACATTTCTAGACTAGTCTTGACTTGGACTTGGAGACTTGACTTGGGGCTTTAACTTGTGAACTTGTTATTACAGAGGTGAGCCAGAGGCCTTTATATACAAAAACCAAGCAACAATGTGAACCGATATGAGAGGTTGGCTATGTCAGTTGAATGATAAAGCACGAGAACAAAGTATACAAAAGAGGAAACTATGGAGAAACTCTGGAGAAATGGTACAGCATTGAGGCTACATGAATAGGGGCTAGGGGCTATGATAGGGGGAGACTAACCAAAAAGGTAAGGATGATGAGTAACAACAAGAAAAGACTAACAGAATAGGAAACAAGTCTGGGTCAAGCCAAGAAAAGGGGAAACATATAAAAGAAACAATAAGGAAGTCCACCAATAAACATCTAACAACCTTGTCTACTACTCCTGAGGGGCCTTAGGATGAGTCAGGGGACTGAGTCATATTGGAGTATTTCCAGGTCACAGGCAACATATCTTCTGCAATTTCTCCAGTATCCAATCCAAGGATAGGGGTCTGGGAGTAGGAGGACTAATGGGTATATGGTCGTGCACTCTCATTTTGTGTTTAAGAGTGAGTCAAATGGAGTGGGTGGGGTAATCAGGATGGGATGGTGCCCTGAACTCTGCCTCATATTCCACTCTACTCCTATCATGATATGCTGGTCTAATGTATGGTTCTTGGCTTTCTGGGAAATAGACTGCATCTCCTATCACATATGACTGAGTGTAGATTGGCTGGGATCTTCTTCTGAGTGAGAAATCTGCTGGGGGAGGTACACGAAGATAATGATGTGTTAATGGTTCTGCCTGGATGTGTATGTCCTGGGTGTTGTAGCGTTGCATGGGAATGAGCTCTGAAGAAGACATGATAATAAACTGGTCTGAATATTGGAGTGCTGAATAGAATGGTTGGCTGTGTGATGTGGTGACAGTGAAGGTGATATGGGATGAGCACCGTCAGAGTCTGATTTGTAACATGGTTGAGATCAATTGCTTTACTGTCACTACTGCCACTGTTCCCTACACAAATTGCAACAGCTGATAGGTTTCCTGCAATTCTGTTCTCAGGTAGTTCCTCATTCTCAGGCATTCCTCCACCATCTCATCAACTTCTCAATGGCATTTGCATCCCAGCATTCTGTTCGCTACCTGCCAGCCTATGCACATGTGGAAAGTCACTGGTGGCATACATATGCCTTGAAATGGAACAGTATACACCTTATTTCCCCATCCAATTTGGTTTTGAGTGATCGGGAATTTTTTGTGCCAAACTAATGTTATATTCAGAATCAGAATGTCAAAATACATCCAAAAAACATGTTCTGAAGTTTTGCCAACGAGTTTTAAATGTGGCCAAATTTTTGGGCCTTTTCAGCACAATTTTTCACCCCAAATCTCGTTGTTATGACGCAAATTTTAGTTAAGTATAGCTTCAATTGACATCATAGCTTGTTCAGTAACTATGCAATGCTTGGTTTGCTTTCTAACAGCCCAAGCAGCTGCATTCCCAGTAAGTCCCTTGCAATATGCAGCCATAAATCTCCAAGAATAATTTATAAACCGCCATATCACATCAGCTGGGCATGCATCAAGGTATTGTTTTGCCACTGTCTTTGCATCCTCAAATGTCTTCTTTGGAATTTCTCGATAATGGAATTTTGCCCATCCCCAGTACTATTGTCATATTTTGGTTTCATAAAATAATGCAAGAAATTAATAAAATAAATACTTGCCATTTCAATAGGGTTTATCTCACAATGAAATTTAGGCAAGAAGATACATTCATGCCCTGCATTGTGAATAAGTGCCTCCAGCTGAGAAATTTGATTTGCAAAATCATCTTAGTGACTGAGGATGCGAGCTATGTAGCAGTTTGTGTTGTTAGCTGGGCAAACAGGTTTGCACTTTGCTTTTTTTCCTTGAACATTGGAACCCCTTTCTTCAAGAACTGTTTTGAGTACCTTTGGTTCCCCATTCACTGTGGTCATTTTTTGTACCTGGCCTCAGAATAAAGGGTTTGGATTAGATTAGGGAATTATGGTATCTTTCTGTTTGCGTTGCTTGCCTCCATCAGATTTATTCATCTCAAAGGCTTTGAGAGCATTTGGGGCAAGAGATCCATGAGCAGAAGACTGATCATAAACAAATAATACAATGCACCCAGGAAACTGCTTTTCAAAAACAGCAATCGCATGCAAAATCTGGGCTAATAGTTGTTCTGCATCCCACCATGCATTGCCATTTGATCCAGGATAAATAATTATGAGTGCTTCATCAAGAATTTTGCCTTCCTTATCAGTGTAGACAAGGCAACCAGTTTCAGGATTGATATATTCTGATACATGTATAAGTTGGCCTCTTCCTTTTTTTTGCAGAACTGTCTGGCCTAGCTTAAGCCTGAAAATATCGATTTATATGAGTTGTAAAAATTCATTTCATATAATTATAGTCAACCATACCAAGCTGACGACTTGTATTCATTTGCATGGAAACAAGACTCATCTTGAAAGTTAGGAATGATTTATTTCTTGCCATCCTGTAATGTTGGAGGAATTCTTGAAAAATTTCCTTCATCATCCTAGACCCACTTGGCCATTCTTTTCTGGTACTTCTCCATCAGTGGCAAAAATATGTTCTTGCAGTACTCAACCACATCAGTGTGTTCATGGCCATCCATATAAACCCCCTTTTTAAGAGCCTTGTGGTGCCACCCTAGCTTAATTAACCAACGATGTGAAGTGCAAAGACCAATTAGATTTTTTGAAGTGATTGAGAGGCTAGGAAGAATTACTGTGTTAAGTGTGTCTTAAAATGCTTTTGGAGTGACCTGCCCAGCAGTTTGGGAAGAAAGCCATTGCCGTGCCAAAATCTGTAGGTGCTCATCAGAAAGAAGTGACCTTATATGAATACCACCATGCTTTTCTTCAGGAAGCCATTCAAATATTTGATAGTGCCAAGCAAGAACATGAATTTTTCGAGCAAAGTGAGTTCCAGCTCCTTCATGCCATTGTTGAGCAATTTGTTTACTCGCCTCCATTATTCCCAATCCTTTAATCCGTAATGTTGAAAATTTTCTGAAAACCAGTAGTTTATTGGTATCAGATAGGGTGAGCATCTGGTGCTTTTTTGTTAGGTCTTTCTTGGTTTGATCTTGAAAAAACTCCCATGAGTTAATCTCCAGTCCACCTGCAACAGCCTCATCAATATCATCTTCCAAATCAGCTTGTGTATATAGGCCCAATTCTGAATCCTGTTCATCGGCAGGTGGAATTCTGACCTCAACACTTTCTTGTCGGATTTGGGTGTTGGTAATGTCAGCATTGATGTCATGTTGCACCTCTTTAGGTAAATTTGTATCCAAATATAGCAGCCTCAGCTCAGGCTTGGATAGCGCTTTGACAATTTCAATTGAAGGGGATCGTTGTTGGTGGCTAGGTCCAGGCATAGATAAAAACCCAAATGCATCAAGGGATTTCTGATTTGCAGTTGCTTTCTTATATCGATGTTGTGTGCAACTGGACTTGCTCATGACCTCTGGGCCCTTCTTGTACTTATTTGGCTGACCTAACAATAAATTTTTAATTTACAATCAGGGTTCAATGTGAACATACCATTGCCTTCTTGCTGCCTTTTTTTCCTCAACTGAGGTGGCACCCAATCTTCATCCTTTAAGTCATCTCCCTGGTTGACAGCAAAATCAAAGAGCCTTTCTTGAAGATCATCCTTGTCCCATTCTGAATCTGAATCCTCTTCTGAGTCCTCATATTCATAATTGTGTGCTTCAGAGGCTCCTTCACTCTCAGTCTCCTCTCCCTCTAACCAAAATCCATTCCACCCATGGCATGGTTGTAAAAGATGTTCACAGAAGTTGGCAATTCCCTGTCAGATTCATAATCTGTAGGTGTTGTTGGATGCTCTATATGTTCATCTGCTTCAGTAACCTGATCCTTATTCTGATTTCGCAGTCCAGTAATGTTTCGTTTGTGTTTTGGATGGCGGCCAGCAGGCATTATGCAGCATGTCAAGGCCGGGTATTGATTGTTCTGTATTTGTATTTGTTTGTTTATGAATATGATATATATTTTATTTATTTATTTATTTTTATTTTTATTTTCACACTTTTACTGGAATCATACTCTACCACAATTTTTCAATATTTTTCGGTTTTTTTTTGGGGTGTGACCAAAATTTTGACATGTCCAAAATAAAAATAATTTTAGAAAAAAAATGGCTCGTTACATTGACTTTATTTTGATGTTAGATACTTCATTTAATGGTCTATTATTGATTTCAACGAGCCGATTGCGCCAGAAAATTGGGTCGAAAATTTTGGTTGAGTTTGCTTGTCCCGTACTGTACACTGGCCGTGAACTTGCTGTGAAGTACGAGTGTATTGCTACATAGCTCCTTGGCTATTTCCGCCTACTCCCAACTCGGGGTTGCGCCCTCC
>QLPI01007870.1:0-12132 GCA_003314275.1 Chroogomphus rutilus | reverse complement strand
AACCTCCCGACACCCCATGCCGATCCTCACCCAAGGACACAATCACGCGACCAACCATCCGAAGCCCTTCCACCATGTGGATAAGGACTTGACCCATCCGTATCTGCTCCTGTAACAGATCCTCCCAGACCTCGACGAGAGGCCGAGATTCCGATCCCTCAAGTGGAGGGACTTCCACAGTTACCAATCGCCCACTGGGCCTCAGAGCCACTTCACGATCGATGGACTGTACAGCATCATCCTGCCTTGGCCTCTTCGTTAACGGCTCCTCCACTTTCTTGGTCTGACTTCCGTCTTCCTGACCACTATCTCCCTCATCATCATCCAGAAGACTCTTGGCCCGGGAATCCTGCAGTACAGCCAGATTACACCCGACGTTGTGCCGTTTACATTCCCGGCATGCGGAACCCGGCCCCGAGATGCTGCACTCGCGATCCTGCCTCTTACACTCCTTGCATAGAGGGCATAGAATTGGGGACCACTCTTCATCGGCCGCCTGTTGCTAATCAAAAAAGAAAAACCAATAAGCAATAAAGTGGAAAAAAAAATCTTTGGCACATACCTCAGCCACTCTAGGCCGCTTATTTGCTCCTCCACCCTTCGTCTCTATACCCCCATCCCCTCTGGGTGGAGTAACCTCCGGGATCCCCGATATTTCCGTAGCTCCCACAACCCCCACATCCTGAACCATGGGTGCTCCAAAATCCTCAAGGACGTTATTCTCCACACGTTCTTCAGACACCCATGCATCCGTCTGTCTGATCATTTCGGCCTGTCCGGCCTCGGACTCTCGGTCCACCCGCTCTTCGACGGTTGCCTGAATTACAGCATGTACCTGCTGTCCCCCTGCCCTAGGATCCACTACTTCCCCTTCGACTACCTCCCTCGCAGTAGTCAGTACCGAGGCACCATCGGTCCGACCCGTCTCCTCCAACTCACATACATCTGACGCGTATTCCATTTCTGGCGATTCTGATACGCTGCTGTTGCACGTTTCGGAGACGATGGAAAGAAGCAAAGGGCGCCAGATTCGAACCTTTGTGTGACGTCATGTTTAGGTGTTCTAAACCGTATATTCAATCTCCGACTATCGGCTTCATGGGTTCAGCCGCTAAGGGGGGGATACTGTCAAGTACATGTACCGAAGATCCGGTAACTCGGTGGTACCTACTAAAATACTCCATTAGTAACCAAGTACAAACCACTCGATGAGTTGTTCTCGGCTAGATGCACATATCGGTCACATTCCTCATTCCCATCCCACGCCTACTCCTCGCCCCTCGGTCCACCTCACCTCGGGACTTCCTGCCCTTGTGTTATCCTCGGCTACAGCCTTGTTTTATAATCGGGCATTTCCTATTGTCCTATCCTAGGGCACGTCCTATTATTTTGTCCTTTATTGTTTTATCCCCGTCTTACATTTCTTATTCTAATTTTACTCGCTGTGGACAATAACCACATGCTCTGCATACCTTATTGTTCCACATTCCTTATTCCACATGTCGCTTCTTAAACTATATAAGTAGGACATGCATGTACATATTTCCTCATTCTGGGTATCGACTAGGCTTAGGCCCTTCTACCTTCTTCTCCTCTGTTAAGTTCTCGACTCGGGCCGGCATCCTCAGCATCCCCCCGAGTATCTGTCTGTTGCAAATACAGTGGCACGCATGGCAAGTAGGGTGCAACGCACGAGTACGTTGAAGCCAATGCCACTACTCTTGGCCTGCAGGACTTGGCCATAGTCCGCCCGACCTTTCGCCAACACCCCTCGGCAGTACCGAAGTCTGTCAGTACCCGACGCTTGACAGGTTTCCACAACCAAATGTAGGTTGGGTTCCCAGTGATGCAGGATGGGTGCCGAGGTAAAGGCCATCTTAAGCAGGTCGAAAGACTTTTGACAGTCCTCAGTCTATACCCATGGCATGCCTTTATATGTCAGCTGGGTAAGGGGTATAGTGATGTCTGAATAGTTAAAGATGAAGCGATGGCATAAATTGGCAAAACATAGGAAGGATTGGATATCCTTGACTTTCCTTGGTTTGGGCCATTCACGGATGGTTTTGACCTTGTCATCAGACATGGTGAGGCCATCAGTACGTAGGATGTAGCTGAGGAATTCGACCATGTCTCTGTGCCATTCACATTTACTGGCTTTGGCGAATAGGCCTTTTTTTCTCAGCTGATGGAGTACCTCTCGAATATGTTCTTGATATTCTTTGAGTGAGTCTGAATACATTAGTATGTCATCTATGTAAGCAACAGCACAATGGTCTATCAGGTCACCAAGAATGTCATTCATGAATTTCTGAAAGGTCATGAGGGCGTTGGAGAGGCCAAACAGCATGACTATCCATTCATAGGACCTGTACCGGGTTTTGAAAGCAGTCTTCCACTCTTCTCCCTCAGCAATTTAGATCAGATGGTATGCATGCCGAAGGTCAATTTTTGTATAGATTCAAGCTTTTTGGGGGGTGTCTAGGAGGTCAGCGATTAGAGGGAGAGGGTACCAATCCTTCTTGGTCACTTTGTTTAGTACCCAGAAGTCGACACATAGCCGAAGGGAGGCATCTTTCTTTCAGACGAAGAGAATGTTAGGAATTAAGATGTCAAGCAAATATTGGAATAGAATAACAGGCGAACACTACACTGAATAAAGTGTAGGGAAAGACCAGAGATTAAGTGAGAGATTAAAGAGGTTAAAGGTGTTATAAAATCATAATAAAATCGCAGTTAAAATTGCTTCAAGTTGTTGTATTTTACAGTGATAACTATTCTCTTATATACTAATGAGAATAGGAGGTAAGGGGCGAATATCACATGTGAAAAGTGGTGCAAATGAGGAGCAAAGGCTGCATGTGATAAAATAATAAGGGGAAATGATGTGGAAATTGTGTTATAGGAAAAGTGGTAGAAACTCAAGGAAAAATACAAGTATATCATTATAGAATATGTCATAATATTCAAGTTACTCTCAAATAAACCGTTGTATGTCCGAGATGGCCTCTGGGAATGTTCCTATACAAAGGTTTGATTCAGTTGTGTGCTTTGACTCGTTCTTATATCGGGAGAGGTCATCAATAAGGCTCGATTTGATGAGGGATAATGTTGGGCATTGGTAGAAATTCAACTGTACGTGTGTTGCACCTCCATTTGGCTTCAATGTAGATTTCCAACAGAGAATTGGTGCACCATGTGGAGAACAGGAGGCTGTAATGAACCTCATGCTTAGGTGTTTGTTGAGGAACTCATGCAGGGTTTCTAGTTCTGATTGTGATAACGAGTATAGGGGTGGATGAGGCATCTTGGTGCCATCTTCCAGGGTGATCTTAAGTTCATAGAGTTGGTGGGATCCTAGAGTGTAAGCTTTTGTTTTACTAAAAACATCAGTGAATTCATGATACTCTTTTGGGACATTTTCCAGGTCGACCAGATCATGCCGAAGCAGTGTTGATGGCCGAAAGGTCCAGATAGAAAACTTGTGAACCTTCTAGTTTGCAGGCATGTGCAAAGGCAGCTGCATTGACTAGGGCTATTTGCGGAGCTTCTAATTTCAGAGAGGATCCTGGTTGAGACTGTGGAGCAGCGGCAGGTGCTGGCTGAACTGAAGCCATCGGGATGCACCTAGGGTCATTAGCAGTTTTTTTGGAATGTAATACTGCCCAATACCCAATCAATCAATGGATTATAGTGGGTAAGCCAGTTGTGACCAAGTACTACCAATACAGATGAATCTAGTGATGTGACATACATATGGATGGACTGTAATTGTCCTGATGGAAATTTGATTGGCAGTTCTACAGATTTGGCAGATTCGGTAATGACCAAGTTAGTAGTGCCATCAAATAATTTAAGGGGAATGAGTCAACGGAAGTAGTAGGGATTTTATGTTCCCAAACATGGGAGGCTTCTATGAAGCAGTGAGTAGAGCCTGAATCAATTAGGCATTTAAGAGGGGTCGCTGAGGAACTTGGCACCAAAACATAAGATATAGGAATTATCAAAGAATTAGGATTAAGAAGGGCAGAAGCATTGAGCTTAACCTCAGTACTAGCACTTGGCGAGTCAACGCAACTCCTGGTGTGCTGGGGAGCCGAAGAGTTGCTGGCTAGTTTTTTGACTCGGCCACCTCTACTTATTTCTCAGCTTCGATGCCTGAGGTGCTAGTCACCTTGCAGGTAGCAGATCTAGATTGTGGGGGCATAATTGTTAAGAGGTAAGAGGCACAGGAAGTAGTATGAGTCTGAGTATACTATCAGGCCTCGGTAATGCTGAAGGTGCAGGTGGGAACCGGCCAAGTCCTGCAGGCCAGTCATAGTGGCTTGGCTTCAACATACTCATGCATTATGCCCTACTTTCTGTACATGTCACTGATTTGGAATGGAAGAGATGCTTGAGAGGATGCCAAGAGTATCAGCCCGAATAGAGGACTTCTCAACAGAGGAAGGAGAGCAGCAAGGCATAAACCTAGTTGATACTCACACTGAGGAACTATGAACATGCATTTGCTACTTATATAGGCTAAGAGGCAGAATGTAGAATAAGGGTGGCATAAGACATGGAGAAAAGAATAAATGTGGAAGTATTGTCCAGTGATCTAGAGTAGAACAATAAGATGGAAATGAGAATAAGATAATGAGATATGACCGGTAATAAATGAGTAGGAGTGTGAGGGAAAATAGAACAATAGAGGGTGGCCAAATATAAAACAATAGGGCCGTGACCGAGTGATAAATGAATAGTGAATGTCCTGAGGGTAAACAGGCAAAGGGAAGGATGGGGAATAAGGGAATAATAAAGAATAGGAGGGATGGGGTAGGGAAAGTGAACCAAATAATGAACCAAATGTACCAAGCTGAGACCACATACTAGTGAGGAATGACTTATCACTGGCGTGTGGGATTAATGATGAGGGTCATTTGGTCAGTACTACCAAGTGAACTGGAGCTTGGTATTGTGGGATTGACAGACTTGGACTTGCTGACTTAAGACTTTAACTTGTGAACTTGTTATTACAGAGGTGAGCCAGAGGCCTTTATATACAAAAACCAAACAACGATGCAAAATGATGTGAGAGGTTGGCTATGTCAGTTGAATGACAAAGCACCAGAACAAAGTATACAAAAGAGGAAACTATAGAGAAACTCTGGAGAAATGATACAGCATTGAGGCTGTGCAATTAGGGGCTAGGGGCTATGAGAGGGGGATACTAATCAAATAGGTAAGGATGATGAGTAACAACAAGAAAAGACTAACAGAATAGGAAACAGGTCTGAGTCAAGCCAAGAAATGGGGAAAATATCAAAGAAACAATAAGGAAGTCCACCAATAAATGTCTAATAACCTTGTCTACTACTCCTGAGGGGCCTTAGGATGAGTCAGGGGACTGAGTAATCTTGGAGTATTTCCTGGTCACAGGCAACATATCTTCTGCAATTTCTACAGTATCCAATCCAAGGATAGAGCTCTGAGAGTAGGAGGACTAATGGGTATATGTGTAAGAATAACTATATGACAATATCACTTAGTGTTTGCACGATGTCAAACCACTGTTATTTACCTATACAACAATATCACTGTAGCATACAGGGAAGCTAAATATAATACAAAAGTCGAATAATGTCTTACCTCAGTGTTTGCATGATGTCAAACCACTGAGGGAGACTTGTACATAGACTGTAACTACTTATAATGCTTGAAGACAATAAATCATATAAAAAATGGAATGAAAAGAATGTCTTGTAACTGTGCAAGACATAAAACAGCCAACAATGGCCTTGCTTTCTAATCGGGGACTTTGCATGCAGCGGTTTGCATTTCCAACAATACGGTCATGCACTCTGATCTTGTAGTTAAGGGTGAGTCGAATGGAGTGGGTGGGATAATCAGGATAGGATGGTGCGCTAAACTCTGCCTCGTATTCCACTCTACTCCTATCACAATATGTTGGTCTAGATGTCATTCTAAGAAATATGTATGGCTCTCGGCTTTCTGGGAAATAGACTGAACCTTCTATCGCATATGACTGAGTGTAGATGGATGGGATCTTCTTCTGAGTGAGAAATGTGCTGGGAGAGGTACTAGGGAATGGCATAGGTCACCCACAGGTCAAATGTAGGTGACCTGCACCCAACCCATGGCAAACCCAAACCCATCAACCCATGGGTTTTTTCCCATGGGTCAACAGGTGTCAGGTGTGTGCTGCACCCACACGCATGCAGCATATGCATGTATGGTGCATTTGTCGTGTATGTGGCATCACGTGCACGTATGTCACATTTGTCGCATTTATTGCATTTGTCGCATGTGTTGCATTTGTCATATTGCATGCATATACCTCACGTATGTTGAGTGCGTGTACATCGTGTATGTCGCATGCACGTACATTGCATATGTCGCATACACATATGTCGTGTATATCATGTGATAGCCAAGACCACATACTAGTGAAGAAATGACTTATCACTGGTTTGTAGAATTAAACGGTAGAGATCATTTGGCCAGTACAACTGAGTAAACCAATGCTCGGTATTGTCTACTTAACAAAAGCCTAATCAAGGCCTTCGACATTAATGTCAGTCTCAGTTGTTGTCCAAAAAGAATTGTTTAGAGGGGGCCTTGGCAGGTGCCTTGTCAATTACATATAGGAATAATATTTTATGAGCATAAACTATTAGTTCTACCCTTGCCTAGGATTATTTCCATAGATGTTCTATAAAATCTGATTTAGTTCTTTTACTATGATTTTGTATACCTTTAATATTTTATGGAGTCTGCCACTTCAGTACCAATGACTTAGATAACTGAGAAACCTTCTACTTCAGTAGAAGGGTTTGAGATTTACTCTGTGGAATAAACCTCTATCAATGAGTCTTTGGACCTATTGATGTAGGGGTGACAACTGGTCTTTGGGTCAATGTACTTAAGTGGTCTTTGGACCAACTTATGTAAGAGTGCTTGCTGCACAAGATAATCTGGTAGATTATGGGTGATAGAGTATTGATTGAATGTTACTTTTATGCTACAGAACTAGCCTTTAATTATACTAATTCTAAGCTGATTATATAGCTCCCTAAGAAGGCAAGACCTTCTAGTACTTAGTAGAAGATTATGGAAAGGGATAGAAGGTTATTAAGGATATAGAAGATGTCATGGTCATAATCCAAAGTAATATCTGTAGGGTGCAAACTTGCATCTCACCCCTAAGAGACCAACCTCAATATATTGTATTTATATATCGATTTCAGTGCCATCTTGTGCGCTTTTCCATTCTGAAAATTTCCATTATTATTTTGTATTTTTACCCTCAATATTGAGGGAGTTATTCTTTATTTTCTATGTATTCACGCGCGCTTACACACGCACTGCACGACGTGTATGGCTGGCTCCCTGGATAGGGACCGGCGGCCTGGCTCAAACCTTCAATAGGGTCAAGAGCCGGTTGTAGGATATATGCGAGTGAGACATCACTCGCGTATGCCTCCCTCCTCCGTGGTTGACTACACTGAGGAGGTGAGTTGTATAGTATAATATACAGAGGCTCCCAACTAATTTTCTTTATTTTCATTGTAAGATAAAATATTTAGGTATATTTTCCGAATATATAATAGTGGTTGACTACACTGAGGAGAGAAAATATTTAGACTGCCAAAGAAATTCTCAATCCTATGGTACATTTGCTCATAATCTCATTATTAATATCTTCCAAAGGTGAAGCAATGGTGAGGTTCTGAATAGGGTTTATGTGTTATGCCCACCAGACCCCACTGGACCCTGATTTAATATACAGTGACTTACAAAACCAGTCCAATTTTTGGCACTTTTCACTTGCTGTGAATTTTATGAACCAAATAAAAATCTATAAAATCTGAGAATATTCTCACAGATACCCCTGCATCTCAGCTTTTGATTGGTTTCCTCACATTTATGTAATAATTTTATTGGATGAGATATTGCAATTTTTGACAGTGACTCATTGGACCAGTTTTGTTGCTCTTGTCTAGATGATAAAAAACTCATTATAATTAATATTTGGTATATCCCCCTTTGCCTTCAGCACAGCTAAAACCCTCCTTCCTAGGCATACTCTCAATCAATCTCTGACACACTGAAGGCTCTATTTTGTCCCAAACTTCGTGTATCCTCTCCCAAAGCTCTATCATCCCTCCTAGTGGCTGATTGTACTATCTAAGCATCCTCTTCAGATAACTCCACAGATGCTCAATTGGATTAAGATCTGGAGACTGTGCTGGCCATCAAAGAACCTCAAAATGGTTGTTTGCAAACCATTCCTTGGCCTTTTTGCAGGTATGCTTTGAATCATTATCCTGTTGAAAAATAATGTCAGCAGAAGTTTTACCATAGTGCTCCAGACTGGACTGAAGATCCTCCTCCAAAATCTGGACATAGAGATCCCCATCCATCCTTCCATCAATCTTGATAGCATGTCCTGGCCAATCCTATGTCATACAGCCCCAAACTATCACAGAACCTCCACCAAATTTTAATGTTCTCTCAACAAGCCTATTACTCAGCCCCTCTCCTGCCTTCTTCCAAGCCCGTTTCTTGCCATCTGACTCTAGCCTATTGACCTTTGTCTCATCTGACCACACAACCCTCTTCCAGTCCTCTACAGTCTAATGCTGGTGATCAACAGCAAAATCTAACCTCTCCTTCCTATATCTTTGAGAGAGTATAGGCTGTTTCTTCTTCACAACAGCCTTTAATCCAGCTTCTTTCAGCTTCCTGTGTACAGTTTGAGTGGAGAGAGGTGCTTGATAATATCCTGAAGGGTCCTGGTAACTTGTACTGAATTTTGAGCTTTTTGAGAGCTGATAAGGTGGACAGCATGTCAAATATTAGCAGGAGAAAGCTTAGATGGGCATCCTCCAACAGCTTTTGGGAGGTAAGGGCAGTGCTCAGAGAAAAGTCTGTAGATGGTGGCATGGCCTACACTAGTAGAGAGTTGAATATGGGAGGTGGAATGCCCAGCATCAAGGATATAGTCTGTTATGACTCGGTAAAGCCAAGAAGTTGGTCAAGTCCTGCAGACTGTTTTGGGGTGGCTAGGCTTCAATGTGCTTGTGCGTTGCACCCTGCTGTTATGTGCATGCCACTGATTTAGACAGGAGAGAGGCTTGTGAAGGTGCCGAGGGTGTTGGCTTGAGTGAAGGACTTTAGACAGGGGAAAGGCGGACGAGAGGGTGTGAACCAAGTTGATATTCTGAGTGAGGAACTATCTACATACATCCACTACTTATATGGGTTAAGAAGTAAGATGTAGAACAGGGTGGCGTAAGGAATGGAGAACAATAAGGTATGAAAAACCATGTGGAGGCATTGTCTACAGTGATCAAGAATAGAATAAGGAATGTAGGCGAGAATAGAATAATGGAATATGGCTGAGAATAAAATAATGAAGGAGTGGGTGAGAATAGAACAATAGAGGATGGCCAAAGATAAAACAATAGGGCCATGACCGAAATAATAAGTGGTTATCAAATGTTCCAGGGGAGAATGGGTGAGGGGATGAGAGGATAGTAAGGGGTGGAAGGGATAGGATAGGAGAAGTAGTCTGGATGATGTACCAGATGTACCGAGCCGAGACCACATGATAGTGAGGATAGTATGGGTAAAGGTTGGTCAGTCGGTTGGTATTACCGAGTGAATCGGAGCTCAGTATCATGGTCTTGATATAGTCAACTTGAACAGGAGAGAGTGATTTCATGGTTTGTTGAAGAAGATTGTTATGGTCTATTTGTTTATTGTTGAACTATTTGTAATCACATGACCCAATTATAACTCCGACACAAGTCATGTGACCATACAAACCTAACTATACCTCTGATTGTAATCACACATTTGAAGGCAACAAAACTGAGTCACTGTCAAAAATTGCAATATATCAACCAATAAAATTTATTACATAAACATGAGGAGACCAATCAAAAGCTGAGATGCAGGGCTATCTGTGAGAATATTCTCAGATTTTATAGATTTTTATTTGGTTCATAAAATTCAGAACAAGTGAAAATGTACAAGATCTCATACTACTGGTAAATCTATGAGGAGTCAATTAGATTCCTATAATAGATAAGGATAAGAAAGTCTGAAGATTGAAAGTGAAAGAACAGAATACTATATCCCAATCTTGATCTCCTCTGTGACATTGAGGGTGACATGTCACCCCAATTCCCAATAGAGTTACCCTAAAAGGAATGTAGTCACAGATTGGATATCAGAGAATAGAAATGACATAATGGGATTGCAAATAAGGAAAGTGGAATGGAACATAAAAGGAAATATTGAAAGTAATAAAAGGGGAAGATGGATGTGCGAGCATATAGGGGATGGATGTAATAAGTGGAGTGTATTGAATGTTGCATGTGACACCAAGACATATACATGAGGTGTATTGAATTCGAAGGCTGATGAGCATATGGCTGAAAAGGTGAATGAGGTGGAGTCAGCTGAGTGCAGCTGGTTTGAATAGTCAAGAATATTAGCATAGTGGTTTTTAATAGTATCCCCCCCTGACAGCTGAGTCTCACAAGGCCATGGAAATGAAGTTGTAGACAGAGGCCACACTGGGATTTGAATATGCAAAGGTATATAAAAGTAGCCGTTAGGGATGTTAGAGGGTAACCATTGTCAATATCGCCATAGATGAAAACTTCATCAACCCCTTGTATATTCATAAACTCATGGGCATGTACACTTCACCCATCTTGAGCTACCTCAACAATTCCAGTACCTCTCATCCTGTGGACATTCTTACCCCCTCAATGTCCACAATCAAGCAAAATAAGTCACAACTTGAAGTGGCAGTGAAAGAGATGATTGACATGAGAGAGCTGTGGATTGAAGGTTCACACTTGAAAAGTGCAAATGTGAGTAATGTTTTTCTCTCAGCATTTGACTCATGCTTATCAGCTTTCATGCTTGCCTCAAAATGCAAGGTAATGAAACCAACTACAATGTCACTTTTTATCGAGATGCAAGGTTGGCTAAGGAAGACAACAATACACCTTGGCTGGATGCTCAAAGGGTGGATATCCCTTAAAATGTTGTACACAGCAGTGAAACATGTGTTTGTGAAAGTGGGATGGTGAGTTGGATATAGGAGCATGTGGGTGGTGTGGTGAGAGGGGCATAGGTTGTACAATAAATGAGCAAAGTTGGGTGTTAGAGAACAGGGGATGATCTCTTAAAGTCTGGTCACTTTCCAACTGGTTCAGCATGCAGGAGTCCAAACCTCTCCTTCAAGGAATAATCCAATCTAAATCAGTCTTATCTGGACTACCAAAAAATATAATAATGTTTTGGCTGGCCATTGAAGAATGCATTACCCTCAAGTAATTAACTCTTTAATCATCAAGCTCTTCAAGCCTAAGAAAAACCTCAAAAAACACTTATATTTTTCGCTTATTTCTATTTGGACCCACAAGGACCCACAGCCAGGTACCAAACAACTACACATGGAAAATGGCACCAAACTGCTGGCTCAAGTTCTCAAGACTACATTGTACAACAAATTCCTGGGTTTACATAATGATTATTACATACAAGGTCAGCCCACAAGCATGGCTTGCTTACTATTAATATTTCATGACTTGACCAGTGTCAAGTACACGTACTGAGGTTCCGGTAATTTGGCAGTGCCAACCAAACAGTCATCCTATGTCCACATACAAGTGCCCACACCGCATGCAAATCACTTGGTATACTGGTCTCAGCTCGTGTCAAGCATCGGTTACTGATGGACTTTGGTACTGCCGAGGGGTGTTGGCGAAAGGTCGGGCGGACTATGGCCAAGTCCTGCAGGCCAAGAGTAGTGGGTTTGGCTTCAACGTACTCGTGCATTGCGCCCTACTTGCCGTTGTAGAGTTGCTCTAGGTAATTAATACCTAAAAGCCTGCGCACACCGGTCCTTTTCTCTGGCGGGATTTAGCGCAGTCGTTCGGCACAGCTAGAATAGGTTCTGTGACTCGGCAATGTATGAACGAAAATAGAATGTGAACGAAATATGGTGTGATGTGACAGGGACGTGACCTTGATGAGATGCGAATGCGTCACGCTGACTAAGACTTGGACTTTGACTTTGGGACTTGAATACAATAGTCTAGATGTTTC
>QLPI01007867.1:0-15705 GCA_003314275.1 Chroogomphus rutilus | reverse complement strand
CAGACAGACCATTTCCCAAGAATGGATCTGAAATTGAGTGAGTGCCTCCTTGCAGAAGAAGGTTTTTAATGACTGTATCAGGATGGAAAATACTCTCACAGAGATTTTGAATACCATCCATAGTTCAGAGTTGTTTCGAAAGATCGGAAAGGATGCACCCTCTAGGTTCTGGTGGACGTATGAACGCGTTGCCAAAGAGCACGACGAAGAGTTTCTGGAAAGGTACAACAGCGATCTGGATGTGCTTCTGATATTCGTAAGTTCTACTACCTTTCCGTTTCCTTCCAGTACTCGAGTGAAGTTTTGCTTGGACATTGCAGGCTGGTCTTTTCTCGGCTGTCAGCGCGGCGTTCCTCGTGAGCATGGTGCCCGATTTGAGTGCTGTGCCAAGTGACACGACGAACGCTCTCCTCAAAATACTGATTAACAAGGCTGCCAACGGCACGTTCTCAGAACAGGACGCTTCCCTCCCCGTCTGGACAGGGCCTACCTCTAGGATCATATGGATACAGAGCTTTGGGTATGCTAGTTTGTCTACTAGTCTTCTTGCTGCTGTCGGTGCAGTGTTAGGAAAGCAGTGGCTCGGGCATTTCAAAACATCACGGTTTGGACGAGGGACTCTCGAAGAGCGCTGCATACAGAGGCAGCAGAAGTTTGAAGGGCTTATTTATTGGCAATTTGCTGGGATAATTTCGGTCCTTCCGATTCTCTTACAAATGTCTCTCTTGTTCTTTGGGATCTCACTCTCTGGAAACATCTGGAGACTTGAACGTACGGTCTCCAAAGTGGTAATAGGAACTACAGCATCGGGAATGATTCTTTATATGGTGACTCTAGTGATATCGGTGGCATCGCGAAACTCCCCATTTCAAACGCCTGTCTCGACCTTTATTCATAGTCTTCACGAATATTTGGCGCAGGAGTGGGGAATAGTTAAGAATATGGAGGATTCGAGATTACATTCGGATCTTGGTCTGGCCTTATCACCGACAGACGAAATTCGGGCACAGGCGGTCAAGTGGATTCTGGAGACATCGACAGACACTGAGGTGATTGCTTGTGCGGCAAGGATGGTATCGCATGTTGAATGGCCCAATGAATACTACACGGGAGGCATGGCCCATCGACTAAAGCGACATTTCACCGGATGCTTCGATAGTAGCAAGGAACTTCTCGACGGGGCACAAGGCAAGGCCGATAGATGTATGGAGGCAATATTGCATTTCGAGACTGAGGGAAATGATTTGCCGGACGTTTTATACGTTGAATCGTCACCCAAAACCATTCGCTTTGATTCCGAGACTGATGGTTTGATGTGCTACAGTCCCTCAGATCGTACGTTTGTATTGGCTCAATGCGCTACCAACAGATACTTGGTCGACAACCAGATGATCGATTCGCTGTCATCTGCGGACCGGATGTTGGTCGCCCATACTTGTTGTTCTGCTTTCAGTCATATACCATTGCATGATAGGCGTTCTGGGTTCAAAAATTGGAAGCTCGATAAGGCGATAGAATTGGTTGTTAAGTTGGTCGAACCGTGCTTCATGGATGGGAGTTCCCCTGGTCGGCTAGTCGCGGACTGCTTATTACTAGGATGCATGGCTCTGGGCTTCAAAGTAGATCCTGAACAGTTGAGGATTAACAAGAGGTGAGACCTGTTTCTAAATTAAGAATGACAGGGACTGATTGGGTTTTAGTGCGGCGATTCCTCAATTAGAAAGAGACTTGTCAGATCGGATGTTGAAGGGGCTTGATGTGGATGGATGCGGTTCACCGAACGCAATTGCATTGGATCTCCTGCATGCTTTTTGGCTGTATATGCGGACCCACAAGGTGGACAAAGATGATATTGCCTTCAAGGGACAATCAGAGAAGTATTTTGAGGTTTACATCAAACTCCTTAAGCGCACACAATCAGGTGGAGTTGGACTTGGAATTACTACTGAACACGTCGGAACGGCCCTGGAGATCTTTCTCTGTTACAATGAGACTTTTTTGGGTGCCAGAAAGGAGGGTTCAGGATGTTTGGATCTGGTGCTGGATTCACTGTTGGAGATTTACAAAGGGAGGGATGCTAGGAGAATTTTGAACACGCTTCGTGTGCTGCACTGTGTGTCCGGGTCGGGTGGTGGAAGGGATATGGGCAAGTATATGGAGGCATTAATATATCTGATAGGACCGGGGATGGGGTTGGATATACGCTGTGAAGGGTTTCACGCGGCTTGGATGATGCGGAGAGAGGTTATTCGAATTTGCGAAGATGACAAGAAGGTTCAAGATTTGTTCTGGAAAGCGATTGTTTCGGCAGTTCAAGCTGATGAGAGAGAAGGGTATGGAACTGTTGGGCAGGTTCCGACAAATCGGCACGTCTGGTACCTGACATTCCTGAAGAGACTCGGGTCGTCGCATTCGGGAGGTGGGGCGGTATACTCAACCTGGGGATTTACGGTTCAGGCGTTGAAGGCGGTATTCGGACATCTGAACTGGATGCCTGGAAAACAAGGATACGACGAGTTTGTTGAGAAAGGTTATTTGGACGCGCTTTCACATGTTGTCGATCTTGCTCATGATGGAGAGGAAGAATGGAAAAGGAGGTCAGATGTATTGGAATTGATGGAGATGGTTGGACAAGCATACAACATGCTGACAGAAGGGCAAGTTTGGGATGAAGATGGAGGAGATTGATCCAAACTAAAGAAAGAAATACGGTGGAGGCTAAATGATATGAGGTGAAAGAGAGCGGGAGTTGCAAAATGCTTCTTTGAGGATAAGCATAAGCATGGACCTATAGACTTACTAAAGGAAAGGGAAATACTGCACTCTTTGATTGTTAAATTGAAAGGATTATCTATCTCACCTTGGGTAGAGCATGTTGAGCAAACCACCAATGAACGTGCTCAACTGAGGTCTGCACTGTAGCTATGAGCCCCTGTTGCTGTTCCTTGCGCGTTCTGACGGATCCCCTAATAACTCATAAGGGGACGGATCGGTGTCTGATACATTATTCGAGGGTTCAAATCGGCAGTGAGTGTTCTCGGGAGCACGCCATTGGTACCTGGGATCAAGCTCGCAGCAGAGGCAGTGTTGACCTCCACTCAACGTTTTGTGGTGCGTCTCTAGGCAGGATGGGAAAACGGGGTCGAGAGGGTAACAAATAGTATTCCATAGGATATGAAGGAGAACGCTGACGCGTTTGAGTCTCCACCGAAAAACCTCGTATGGATACATTTTCTGGTCGACAAGATCAGTGACGACAAAAAAATGGATGCCGAATTAAGTAGCCTCGCAGAGAAAATCAAAAAGTGCGTGCTTCCCATCTTGGGACGAGACAAGTTATAAATTGAACTGACGGTAACAGTGAGAGCGCAGGATTAGAAAACGATCACTTAAGCAATTTCAAAGCTTCATAACCTCTCGTAAACTCAAGGCGAAGGTGGACAGTCTTGACAGGGATTTCAATATGCTTATCAGTAAACTTCGATTATGGAGGACTCATAGAGTTGGGATAGAATGGTGACATAGACATTTCTTATTCTATTAGGTCATTCTCCAACCCAAGACAGAAGGGAAATTACGTGAACTAAAGTTTGAGTTCCACAGAATGCTGGACCAGAAAAACCTGAGAAGGTCGACAACGAGGGAAGGTAAAGTTGGACTGGAACCATAGTATATGTTAGTACCTCTCGCCTTCTCTCCATTATGTTCAAATAACTTGAGCTATATTATTCCAACCGCCATTACTCTTTAACATCTGTCGGGGTAACGAGTTAAGGTGGCGGAGAGAAGCGCGGAACTAACTAATACCATGGTGCCAGTCTAATTCTACCCTACCATTATCGTCATCGTTGCCGAGGAAAATTCTAGAACAGAAGACTATTAATACCTGAGATGGTGTTGACCTAATATCAGAACAGTCGGTATAATTTCTCATCCCGGAATATATGAACTCTCCTTACTTGGGATTTATGAATGAGCATCTTGACATCACCATTGATAGTGTCGAGCTTCTTGAGTTTACTACAGATTATGAAATTGCTGAGTTTGCACGGTTCCATGGGGAGGATGAGCTCGTTTTGTAGTCCTGTGATGTTACTTTTATGAGAAAGCAAATTAGAACAGGTATCTACGCTGTAGACATTTGGAGTTCCTCAACGAGGGTCGTGAAGGATTCCAGGAGATTTCTCAACGGAGTGGCTGCATGTGCGGAATCTGGAATAATTTTTCCCATATGAGCAAGGAGGTCACGGTACGTCTAGGCTGATTTTCTCCGTTTTTTTTTTTTTTTTTTTTTTCCTGCGTAGAAATAAGGAGTTTTAGGCCTGCAAACATGAATATTTCTCCTCACGCTTTCGATCTTTTCGAAGCACAAGCGCCGCCACAGGGGTGGTGTACAGACACGAGGGATGGTATGTTTTTGTGGAAGGCTGTGTATTATGATATGTGACATCCTCCTGCTGTCCTGTTGAGCCACGAGTATCTCCACATCCACATCCTCTTTCTCTCATTTTACAGTTTTACAGGGTTGTTGTTGTGGATACCATAGAACATTGGGGATCGAACCTCAGGCTGCTCAGCGTTGACGTAAAAGGAACTCGACAAGACCATCAAGAGTTACTCGCGAGTATTCCAGAATACTCCCCGTAACCGCCTAGACTTTTTTGTGCAGCATTCTCAGACTCTAAGGACGACTCTTATCACGCTCAACTTGCAACATTCCCATTACCGAAGTTCGAACGCAGCTGTCGTCCCTCCTCGGAAGAACCGAAATCCAGTGAGTAGTGTTATGGAAGATCGCGCAGGAGTGCCAACGGGGAATTACTAATATTCTTCGCGATGTCCGTGTCTGTATGTCTTCTCGTTTAGCGTTACACAAGATTGAGGCTCTCTTGAGGAATTTACACCGGCGCTAGAGCATGATCACCAACCTCAAAGGTGCACGAAGAGCGACTTGACGGATGTTGTTATAACGATCACAGAGTCCCTCATGCACAACACTGGCTCCGTTAACGACTGCAAAGACTTGATAGACGAGCTCAAAACGCTCGAAATTATACTCACATGTGTGGACTCTGAGATGGCTGTTTGTATTATTGAATCCGCCAGACGTTGTCGTGCAGAAACAGAAAAATTCTGCAACAACCTCAATAGCTGCAGAAATATTTTGGGGCCATTGTGGGGAAGGAATGATATCATTAAATTTCAAGCGAAGCTTGCTGGATACGCCAAATCATGTTTGTTCGATCGCCCTCCATGCCGAAACCTGAATGCTGATTTGAAGGCCAGTAAAGAAGTTCGGCGCACCAAACAGAGCGTGCGATATTTTTTATGCGTTTTGTAAACTTTAATGGACCGAGATGAGATTCTTCACTAGATGCCGGGCTGCATATACTATACCCTGGACAACGCAAACAAGTTGGTGGATGCTCTAGGACAGGCGTGGGATCTTACCATCCCAGGCTTGTACGATGTGGGAAGTACGCCTTTACGTCCTCCGTGTCTTATCAAACAATAACTCCTTATATGAGGCAGGAAATGCACCGTTTAATCCAAGCGTACTTTCGTGGTCAACCTGGAGAGCGGCTTGTGCAGCGGAGAAGCTACCACATGTCTTGCAACGAAGGCAAACGAATAATAAAGCGGGAAGATTGGTGGGGCATGGTAAAGCCCGGAATGGTGTTCGACATGGGCATTATTTTGCGCAAGAAACATATCAGGTCTAGCGAGTCTTGTCCAAGATGTCATAAAATGAATTCCCATGCGATCCCCCATCAAGGTTGGATCGTTTGGTAAGCCCGATTATTCATTCCAAGGAACCCTGGTTGAATGGAAATCTGTGTTGTAGTCCGGGTTGCAGTCTGCAATTTCAAGTTTCAGATGTACCAAACGATCAGGACACTGAGATCGAAGAGATTCTTTCACCGGAGTGGTAAGAGGAGAATCCATAATTTCATCTAGTATGCTGTTGATGGTCAATTATAATATTGAAAAAGAGAGTCAAATATCCCGATATCACGACCTATTGATGACAGGCTCGAAAACTATGAGCTGCAGTACCTTTGCACCATTCACCTTCTGCTTCTGACGAGGGATGATGTAGTGAAATTCACGATTAGTCTTAGCGAACATCATTTGATACTAATTCTCTTCCTGCCGTTATTCATGCAGGAGCTTAGTCATAAATATTCAAGATCAACGGCGTTCTGAACCGGCCAATGGAATCAATCTACTCATCGTATGTCAATCATAAAACTATATGTGTGTTTGGTATGCCTTCTTGTCTAGCACCAATGGCTTTTCTAATAGATCGACCAGCGGACAAGCATTCACTCACAAAGGGGACGCTGCCCAGCAGGCCAGAACAGGAAACCTTGGGCCTAGATTATGTGTGTCGCTTCTGGTGAGTCTCAACTTAGGCGGCCTGATGTTCGGTTGGCAATTCTTCCCTACAGCTGCAAGCGCTTCGCTCGCAGACTACAGGCTAGCCCATGAACGACCGTGCTTTAAACGTCACACTAACTAAGGCTCTGGATCATCTCTGTCCTAAAATTCCTTTATCTGTCCTGTGGTTATCCTCTACATTTGTTTGGAGTTAAAGTATTGATACCGATCGTATACGGAGACAAAAAAAAACAGGTCTATAGGCTGGGTTGACTAGTTCAATGCCTTCTTAGGGTTTGGGTTAGGAACAGGGGGAACAAAAACACAAAAGATGACAAGACTGCAAAAGTAGAAATGTAAGCGCCATGGGGGGCGCTGTACAACTTTTCCTCCTGGGACTCAGGGTAGTATGGATGGATTTGATTGGAATTCAAGATGGAGTCTGTCCGGTGGATTAATGCACACGCAGTTCGATATTAACAAGTTTAATCCAAGTGTAAGAGACCCGCACATGGAAACTTGCATTTGAGAATTTCCCGACTCCGGATGGAGAAACAGGTTGCCTGAAACATTTGACAAAAAAAAATTTAACCTGTTCTATTTACCCTAATGCACCAGTTCGGGCAGCGCCTTGTCCATCCCACTGACATGACACCCTGTAGAGGCTGAGACTCTTCGCGCAGTCCTTTGAAACCCTGGATTTGCACTCGCAAAAATTAGGTGGCAACATTTGATTAGTACGATTTGGTAGAACAAAAAAAAAACTTCCTGGGCCAGGTATCCCGCAATGCCAGGTTTGTTCTTTGGATATCTCCACAGGATTTCAATGGCAATCCTACGTTCAGACGAGGACGCGAAGACGAGAGCAAATAGACGGTGACCGGTAAAGACAACGCACAACAGAAAGAAGAAAATTGTAGGCCCGATACCAATGGTAGAAGAGTGAAGAAAATTGCCGGCCGAAACAAGTAAAGGCGGTAGGAGGGACAGAGAGAAAATATGGAAGAGCAGTAGGAAGCCGCAGGGACAGAGGCGAAAGGGGTATGATAAGAGCTGCAAGAGCTTCAGAGAGAACTATATCAAAGGTAGAGTAGTGTGTAGGTATTCGAGAATGAAGAAGATGGACTACGGGTCAAGAGTCGGGAGCAGCAGAATGAGCAAGTGAAGTATTAAAAAGTGTTGAATAAGGTAATGGAGTGTGCAGAATAACCATGCAACGATCATTGAAAGGTGATGTGGATGGGGGCAAGGGAAAGAGTGCACGAAAGAGAAGCATGGAGGAGAATTGACAGAGATCAAACAAGCAACAAAGGCACCGGGGAAACAGGAATGAGAGATGTGTCAAACAAAAAAAAAACAAGCGGCGCAATGCGAAGTTTAACTCCATATTCCGACGAAATGATGCACATTCCGAGGAAACCTTTGATGCTAATCACAGTGTTCTATCAGACACGACACAGAGTAAAACAAGAAACAGTGGTGCTTCGACATCAATTTAAGCAATTCACTCTGTTATTCACCCTTGCAGGATGATCTCAGTTAGGCTTGATTTATATTTTGGGTTGTAGAATCTCAATTGATCAGACGGTACGATTTTCATGGAACACCTTACACTAGGACAACTCTCAGAAATACAACAATCTCGTTACTTTAGCGTGTGTCCTTACAATACAGAAAGACATAAAGACACCCATTCTTGGGTTCAGCGGCAGGAATCACGATTTTACCCATGGACCGCATCATAACGTTTAACAAAGAAAGGAATCTTATCATGTAATTGCGAGGGAGTTGTGTAAAATGGGCATTCCTTATCAATATGTATAGTGTTCCAATGGCTTATGCGTTGAATATTCATGGAATGTCAGCTCTCTGCTTCATCCCCAGAGATCAAACTGACACTGGGTTGCAGGTTTGAGTGGAATCAGCAACTTTGGTCTCTCCAATACCATATGTCTCGTCCGTGAACTCATTAATGGTTATAACTGAGGACAATAAGAATCTGATATTCCTTCCAAAGTCGACGTGTGACAGCATACCCTTGTTCAACTTGGGTGTGTAATGGAGGCTACTGGATGGAAAAAAATCTTCAGAGGCACCGCAAATCAGAGCCAGCCTTGAGAACCAGCAATATATGGGGTACCAGACCGGTGCTAAACACTGGAATAGACGCGTTATATTTGAACCTGTCACGAGTATAGCCCACGCGCACAATTCTATTCGCCAGCTGTCAATCTGACGCTGGCATCGCCTTGGCCTGGGAACTCATAGGGCACACTCTTCGTACGGCCCATCGACACCAGCATCGTTCAAGCCAGCTACCAAACACTCTCATGTCCGAACTCGTGCACTCCAAACCAAAATCTACGTCTTCGTCGGGGGGCATAAACCTTGACTGGAAAAATGTCACCATCAGTGAGCATGCTTGTTGAACAATGACTCAGACTGGAAGAGCTGATACATCTTGTTTGTCCGTTGCAGAGGGTGATGTGAATATGCCGATGATCAATAGTGAGTGCGGTGTTCACTTAGGGCCTTTCACGCCTAGACTCATATTTTTTTAGACCCTCCAGTCGATGTGTTAGGCTTGCTCAAACCTGCTGAAAGGGCATCCTATAACACACGCAACGCCGCTGAAGATGTCCAACACCCCGGGTGCATGGAGAACACGCGTGTACAGATATTGGATGGCCTCGAGAGATGGGCGCGCGATGCTTCAGCTCCAAAGGTTTACTGGCTAAATGGTCAGCTTGGAACGGGAAAGACAAGCATCGCTCACACTCTCAGCCAGCGTTTGAGTGAGCAGGAGATCCTTGGAGCCAGTTTCTTTTGTTCCCGCTCAAGTGCAGCATTAGCTGATGCAACACGGATCATTCCTACAATTGCCAATATGCTTGCTCGATCTAACCCCAGGATCCGAGCAGTCCTGCATGATCTCCTCATGAATACACCTGATATGGCCGATCTCCACTCACTTTCCGACCAGTTCAAGTCTCTGGTAACAGAGCCCATTAAGCTTCTTGCAGAAAGCCAACATCTACTTGCTAATGTTGTTGTTGTTGATGCCTTGGACGAATGCTCAGAATCTAGGAGAGTAGAAATGTTGATAAAGACGATCCTCGATGGTGTAGTGGACCTACCTTTGAAGTTCTTCATTACAAGCCGACCGGAGACCTGGATCACTGCTTCCTTCCTTCATAGTCCTGCGCCTTCTCTTCAAGAATTTTCGCTTCATAGAGGATCATTAACAGACAACGAACAAACCGATATTGAAACATACCTGAGATCTTCACTGTCCAAAATAGCGACCAAGCACGGATATTCTCAGCCTAACCTTCCCTGGCCAGCCGAATCTGAGGTAAAGAGTCTTCTTGACCAATCGGATGGATTATTCATATACGCTGCCACCGCCGTGCGGTATATTGGCGACACAAACATAAATCCCAGGGAACGTATAGCTGAACTCACACGCTCGGCGTTGCCTCTCCCGTCTCTGGACAGTTTCTACAATTTGATTATGGACGGGGCATTCAGGAATCTGCTGATTGACAAAGAAAAGATGGCGAGGCAAGATTTGCTTGCCGCGGTGGTCTGTGTTCAAACCCCATTGACCATCGCTGGGCTTGCTTCCTTGTTAGAGAAGACATGCGATCAGGTTCAGATTCACCTATCTGGATTTCGTTCGGTAATCCATATTCCCTCTACCAATGATGGACATGTCAACATATTTCATGCCTCATTCCGTGAATTCGTCATCGATCCCAAGCGCTGCCCAGCACATAGGGTAGATGTATCGGATGCACACCATAAATTGGCCATCAACTGTCTTGGATATATGAATAAGTCGCTTCGTCGTAATATTTGCGACTTGGACGATGGCAATATTGGGATACTCCCCCATGAAATCACAAATCCTGACGTCATTCCGGAGGCCCTCCGATACTCCTGTGTGCATTGGGCCTTTCATTTTCTAGAGGTGTTGTCCCCTGCTGAACCGTCAAAGATGCTCGATGCTGTTTCTGAATTCGCCGATAACCATCTCTTGCATTGGTTCGAGTGCCTCAGTGCATTTGGCGAACTGGAATCCGGAGTCAAGTCCCTTCGCAAGGCAAAAGAGGCATTATCAGTGAGTTCACCGATTGGACATGAATTGTAGCTCACCAATTTGCCAGAAATATCCGATAGTTCACAACAATCACGGGTTGCTGTTTGATGATGCTCGTAGATGCCTCCAGATGGGCTCTGAGGCGATAAGCCACCACTGCCTCAACACCTATCGCTCGGCATTCACATGGACTCCTAAACAGTCCCTACTCCGACAGCAATATGCGACATCCTTATACAGCGGACCTCAGGCTAAAGTCGTCGTGGGTCTGGCTGATTCATGGGAGCTGACATCTGAACATGTGATGCGACACCGTGCAGAGGTAACCTCTGTGATGTTCTCTAGTGACGGAAGCCAAGTTGTATCTGGGTCAAAGGACAAGTCTGTTCGTGTTTGGGACACGGCTACTGGCGAGCTGAAACGCATACTAGTGGGGCATTCGGGCATGGTGTGGTCTGTTGCCTTCTCGCGTGATGGGACACGTGTCGTGTCTGGTTCGGATGACGCGACAGTGCGGATCTGGGATGCAAATACAAGAGAGACTGTGCGCGTATATGAGGGACATTCGCAAGGAGTGATATCTGTGGCTCTCTCACCTGACGGGATGCGTGTTGTGTCTGGGTCGTGGACATCCATCTTGATCTGGGATGCTGGTACCGGGGAGACAGAGCGGGAACTAGAGGGGCATTCCGATTGGGTGTGGTCTGTGGCTTTCTCGCCCGATGGAACACGTGTCGTGTCTGGGTCGCATGATCAGACAGTGCGAATCTGGAATGGAGAAAAGGGAGAGATAGAGCGCATATTGGAGGGTCATTCAAATTGGGTGTGGTCTGTCGCTTTCTCCCCCGACGGGTCACGTGTTGTGTCTGGTTCCGAGGACAGGTCAGTCCGTATCTGGAATGCTACCAGCGGGGAGATGGAGTACATACTGGAAGGAAATCAGAGTCCGCTGGTGTCTGTTGCCTTCTTGAGTGATGGGACAAGAATCGTGGCTGGCTTTTCTGACTCTTCGATCGGCATCTGGAATGCGGGGACGGGAAGATTAGACCACGTGCTGAAGGGACATGCTAGTGCAGTGTGGTCTGTTGCATTTTCTTGTTACGGGACACGGATCGTCTCTGGGTCTGTGGATTGCTCTGTCCGGATTTGGAATGTGAGCGAATTGGAGACAGAACGCGGATCAGGCACAGTCTCACGTGAAAGATCGCGCATCTCATCCAACATATCCCATGTTTTGCATGTGATTCGGGGCAAGAGAAAACGCAGACTGACAGGACATTCCAGCAGAGTGTGGTCAGTGGCATTCTCGCCCGATGAAACGCGGGTTGTGTCTGGATCAGGAGACAACTCAATTCGGGTCTGGAATGCCAGCACCGGAGAGGTGGAGCATGTGCTGGAGGGTCATGCTGGTGATGTGAAATGTGTGGTCTTCTCCCCTGATGGGAAGCGAATCGCATCTGGTGCGGACGACAAGTCGGTGGGGATATGGAGTGTGGCTACAGGCAAGTTAAAGCACACACTGAAGGGCCATTCGGATTGGGTGTGGTGCGTTGCATTTTCACCTCATGGGACACGTGTAGTTTCTGGTTCAAAGGACCACTCTGTCCGGATTTGGAATGCCACGACAAGGAAGGTGGAGCACATACTTGAGGGACATTCAGATGCCGTTCGGTGTGTTGCTTTCTCGACTGATGGTGCACATGTTGTGTCTGGCTCGGAAGAAGGCTCAGTCCGGATATGGAATACGACTACCGGGGTAGCAGAGCATATACTCGAGGGACATGGTGATTGGGTGACATCCGTTGCATTCTTGTTTGGTGGAACGCGAGTTGTCTTGGGTTTAATTTATTACTCAGCGCATATCTGGAATCTCATCACCGGTGAATCGACTCCATTGGCCGAATCCGCATCCATCGCATTGCCAAACAGAAGTCGAGTTACCCACATCTTCGCAGGTGTATTTCAAATCGTTGCCCCAGACGAGCATCTTGCGTCCCTATCTTTCAATAAGGACTGGATTCTTGCAGACCATCCGTTCGTACCTTGCTATTTCCCCCCTGATTTTCGTGGGTTTTACACATATTCATTCTCTAAATCCAAAGCATGTTTTGGATATGCTTCAGGCCAGGTTGTTATTGTAGATCTTAAACCTGTCCAGCCCTAATTTGTTTTCCAATAAATCATATAATGCTGAATACATAGTATTGTTCTCCTAAAGTTTATTATTAATCTAACTTCCTCTGGCCTGTTCTCATAGTTTACTCATTTGACATTAATTAATGTTAGAGATTGAGAACAGGCACAGAATATTTTGGCTCAGCACTCCATGGCCAACGGAACTCAGTTCAAGAGTTTTGAACAGTCGGATAGATTATTCAAATAAGCTTCCGTTTAAAATGTGGCCAGAGGGACGTGCCTGATACAATTGACACCAGGAGGAGGGTGTTTCTTAGGGTTAGGGTTAGGGTTAGGGTTAGGGACACGGGGCACAACAACCAACTATACTAAAGAAGGTGCAAAAGTAGAAAGCCAAGCACCGCGGGGTGCTATGGAACTTTTTCGTCTGTTACTCTTCAGTACAATACGCCAGCCCTTTTATAACCCTGGGTTAAAACAATTAGGCTAATTGTATTAAGTTTTCTAGATACCGGTGGCAGGTTAGCTGCAGCGTCACTGCCACGTCACTGTGACGCGTTGTATTCCTTTTCAAACTCAATTTTTTCGAGTACAAGGGTTAACTTGTACCCGCTCGAGCATACATTGCTTACGTAATAACGTAAGCAACGTTATGCAGGTCATCGCATAAGCTCTATTGAGCGCTAAAAGATCGCGACAGCTCAGCTACTGGCTGGTTAGAATTAGTGTTAGGTTCGGGTTAGATTAGGGTTGAACTTTCGATCGTTCAACCAACAATTAATCAACCTTAACACGTCTAACTGTATCTAGACCCATTCGTTCGCGTCGTCAACCACAAGATCGACTTGTTGGCGATCGGCAGCGAGTACGTGCTTCCTCCATAGTGCAGCAAGGTCACCAAAATTGGTGGTCCTTTTCCGGCTGACTATGAACCTTCGTTTCAAGAAGTCCGTCTTGCGCAGATCAAGCTCAAGCTTACACTCGAAACCGAAAAACCTTCCCCCCGTCGGTTTCACTGTCCATGAAAAAGGACCAGAGGGCTCAGGGAATGCACCGGGGACCGAGGTGTTACTGGAACAAGTGACCCGCTCAGGCGGCTCAGGTGAGTACTCACTATCATCCGCGTTCGCTGACGAAGCAGCGGTCGCAGATGTGCTTTCCAGCCACACTGGGACACGGCCGTGCTGGGTACGCATTGCCTTTCGCATCCGGTCAACATCCGGCACTTCCCATGTAGTCCCGGTCCCTACTTCCACGCAGGTGACCATCGGGGTCTTCCGTTTACGGCTCACAGGCGCAGGACTCTCGAAAGCGCCCCACCCATGACCCGGCCTGCTACAATCGGGATGATTGCACCATGGTAAGTCGTTTATACTCCTCAACCATGCTTCTTGAATTGACGTTGCAAGCTCGCGAACGTCGAAGCGTTCCCATGCAGGATTGAAGCTTGACTTCAGGACGAACATAGGCGGCGGCTGCTCTCGTGCGTCACCTAGACGGCTAGCCCACCTTTTCGCAAGGTTGTCCTTTGTCCACTTATTCACCAACGCTATAGGATACCCACGCGCGATATACAGAGAGGCTAACTCTTTAACGGCGGTCAGGTAGTGTTTTTCTTTACTACTGAGGGTAGCTAAACGTGACATCTCGCCCAGGAAAGTGCCCTTCTTGACATCTTTCGGGTGATGAGACGACCACGGGATACGCTCCTTGTGGTTCAGTCCTTTGCGGTAAGGCATGTGTTCTATCTGATTATTTACAGGATTAACATACACCAGAAGATCCAGGAACGGTGTGGACCATTCCGAGACCGACCACTCAAGCTTCACGTCCTTATACTCCAACGCGGAAGCATAACGCAGCGCTTCTTCAGGTGAAGACGCCGCGATCACGCCCAGACAGTCGTCGATGAACCTGGCAAAGAAGAGCCAGTTCGAACGCCGTTCACGAAAGAACAGTTCTTCATAGAAGGCACCATACAAGTTCGCGATGTCAGGTGAACAGGAGACACCCATCGCGAGGCCTCTTTTCTGAAGGTACGTCTGGTTTTGAAACTTGAAAACTAGATCACCGTTGGCTAAAAGAATGCTTCTCCACACGAAGTCTACCTTCTCATGGCTAGTATTAGCCCAAGCCTTCCACCATTGGCACGCGATCCACACCGCGGACCGTCTAGGGATGGACGGGTAGTAGGCGACTATGTCGCCGGACACGAGGTATATCTTTTGGCCCTGGGGAACGGTGAGTGCTGCAAGCCGCTTCGCAAGATCCTTACTACCTTTGAGTACATAGGGTCTGCGCTCCAGGAGCGGCTTGAGCGTTTTCGACACGAATTTGGCCGCGGGGTTCTGAATAGCAGAGTGACAAGGTACGATCGGTCTCATCTTCCAAGGCGTCTTATGAATCTTCGGAATACCATAGAACGTTGGGAGACGCGCCTCCTCATCAGAACGCGGGATCTTAGACCGCAAAAATTCGGCCAACTGAGGGTTGTTGCGCTCTACCCAAGGCGAGATAGACAACTTCTTCAGCTTCGTGATCAATGTGCGTATGATTTCCTTCTCTTTCGACGCGTTTATGGGCTCATAATTGCATCTATCCTCGAGCAGTACTTTACATTGCCGTATGAACCATTCTCTGGTGACTACACACGCACCAAGGTTTTTGTCCGTCGGAGAAATCAATAGCTTGTTCGCTATACAATACTCCTCAAGCTCGGCCACAATAACCATGCCAGAGGCTTTATGGTTTCGTTTTATCAGCGGTATGTCACTGTTACATACCATTGCAATGGTTGGTGAATACATGTAACAAGTTGCTGTTTAAATAGTGCCCACAGACTAATGCCAGATAACCTGGCATAGTGGCCTTTTGGCCCAGTTGAAAGAACACATCACTGTGGGGTTGGCTTCAACGTACTTGCGTTGCGCCCACTTGGATCGTACGGTCCCCAAATTTCGTAATAGCGAAGAGAGACAGAAGAGACGGAAGCGAACAGAGGATCTTAGTCAAAATCAAGATTGATTTTCTGACTCTATTTCCTCACCGCCGCCTCCACCGCCCAACCCGCCTCAAGTGTCGTCTCC
>QLPI01007862.1:0-11471 GCA_003314275.1 Chroogomphus rutilus | reverse complement strand
TATATAGCCGCATCTGCAAATAGTCCTGGAATCTACCACACTCACCTAAACACCGCGGAAAAGATCCATAGATCAGCGAAATACCTTCACACGCAATCCACGCAGTGCCAGTCTTCATTGATTACTCAGCCATTTGTTAAAGATTACATTGAGCTGAACTCTCCCACGCCTACTACCATCACAAATAAAAAATAAATAAAAATCCATAATTCTCTCATACGCTACCCACAAAACCGTAGTAGCTTACCAACCAAACGGAAAACACTTTCAAAGTTTGGAATAGCTTCTAGGGTGCATAGGTGTTGGAACTAGCGTGTGTAAGCATAGAACGCAGTAAGGTATGGAGGTCCCGGCCATGTTTGACCGGGACCGTATATATGTCAAACAAGTAGATAGCAACCCCTCAGTGAACCGCCCGTTCACTGAGGTGCGTATTCCTATTGTGTGTCTAGGCACTAATTATCTTGTAGCCTTCCGTTGTTTAGCTACTGCGCCTAATAACAACAATAGGTATTGGCGCAGAGGTCTAGGACAGAAACTCTGGCAAAGACAACTTCAGAAGGATCTAATAATATTAATGAGAAGGAACAAATACCTAAGATGATTTCAGAAGGATCTGAGAGGCCATTATACAAATGTAGGCTACTTATATACTACAGAGCCCTTTCTATTTGCTAACAACAAGAGAGAATAAAAGGATATGGAATACAAAGTAAACAACATACTGTATGGCTTTTGTCACACAGACACAAATATACAAGGTCATGATCAGGTATCAGGCAAGTATTGCTGATTTTACAACACTCCCCCATACTTGAACTACCGATGAGACCAAATTTTGTGAGAAAATGGTGGTGGTCATGAGAGAAGGGCTTTTTCAAGAGGTCAGCAATGTTTTCTGTCAATGATATAGGTAGGATTTTGATTATCTGTTTGTTGATCAGTTCTTGCATGTAGTGGTAATGCATGTTGATATGCTTGGTCCTCTTATGGAAAACATTGTTGGCTGCAATATCTCTGGCACCAGATGAGTTGCAAAAGACTTTGATCAGGAGGTTGACAATGAAGTCAAGCTAATTTAGGAGGGAAAGTGTAAGGGCAACCCTTCAGGCTTCTAGTGATTGGCATGGGTATTGGAAACCTGCATGGGTAGTGGGTATGGGTAGCCTGGGTAAGGGTCAGGGTCAGGATTGCCAACCCGGCCCTCTACTCCATATGGGCCACAGCCCCATGAATCCTAGAGACAGTAGGATGCAACGACCCAATCGGTCTCCGTTCCTGGGAATCAATCATATACTGTGATTTGCAAGGACAGCCTCCTTGTTTTTTGCCTGTTGATCTCAGCAACCTGTGCAGGGATTCCCCCTTTTCACATCCACTATGTGCCCTGGCATTTCAGCCAAGTCCTATCTGGATAAAAGCTTGAACTTCAAGCCTTTACCCCTCAGCTCAGCTTCTATGGGAAAATCTTACAGATTGTCTTGAGCATGCATTTTACTTTGATTCTTCCTGCATCACTCATTGCATGGCTCGCTTTCCAGCCAGTGACTGCTTCTCAAGGCACCAAGCTAAAGCTACATAGGACCACCTCTATTCTCAGCAGTATGTTTCAGAATTTCTGAAAGGTTGTCTTATAGTTGACAACTGGTGTCCAGATCCACCTGCATAGCCTAACTTGCCTTCTTCATCTGAAGTTTCACAGGCAGCACAGGCAGTTTCTCTCAACATCTCTAACATCCAGGGAGACATCCTGTAAGTTGCTCAAGAATATTCTGGTTCCAAGCTGAATTTTACTCTCTGTTCCTGCAGTATTGGAATGATGAAGAAAGTGGAAGTGTTTTCCTTTTTCCATATCAACAATGGTACAGCATTCAAGAAAGGCCTCAAAAAACTGGTCCCTCAGATCATGTCGACGACCCAGTTGCATCAGAATTCAACTCAGCCTACTACTGCCGTCAACATTGCCTTTTCTCATACCAGCCTGGTCGCTTTGAGGATCAATGATACATTGGGTGACCCAATCTATACTCATGGCCAATTTGTGGACCCACTCAATCTCAGAGATCCAGGAACTACCAACTGGGTGTCAGCATTCAAGGGGGATTCCATTCACAGTGTAACTTGCATATGGTATGTTTGTCGCATTTGTCACATCACATGTGCATATGTGTTAAGTCCGCGTGTCAGGCGCTTAGCTAGTACTTCCGAAGGGGTATTCCGGGTTAGTGCGAAGGTCCGTAACGGGGCCGAAGACCGAGACGGAAGTCGGACGGACTACGGACGGGGACGGAGGCGCCGGAGACTTAGGGTAGGTCGCGGAATGGTTCAATCCGGTCACTGAGGTGTTCGAGGTCGAAGGGACTTGGCTTCAACTTATGTGTTGCGCCCTCCTCGATCGTCTGTCCCTAATTTCGGAATGGAGGCGGGTTTACTGGAAGTGAGTCGGGAACTAGAGGGTAGACTAAGTCGATATTCGTACTAGCGAACAGTCTAGTCGACTGGCAGACTATATACATGCGACTATCCTTGTACTATCTTTGCCGGTCATAAAACAAGAAGAAAGGGAGTACAAGGGGTCAATAGGAAGAAAGAACAAGGGAGTAAGGTACACGATGATCCTGCGCATCGGTTATCAAAGTATCGGAACCTTGACTTCGGAGTCTTCGGAGGTTCGGAAACACGGAACCTCGGAATGTATGTCGGACATCCGGAAATTGGTTAATCGGTCTTTGAGCGATCGGAAAAGTCCCGGAAAAGGTGTGGGTGGTTGTGGGGGCTGGTATGGGTTTATTGAGAGTACGGGCCATAACAATATGGTGCATTTGTTGCATTTGTTGCATTGCATGCACATATGGCACGTTCATTGCGTTCGTGGTAGTGCATGTGCATAAGGCACATTCGTCATGTTCATGGCATTGTGTTTGTGTTTGTGTGTGTGCATACAGATATGTCATGTTCATGTCAGAGTTGACACCATGTGTTTGACCTGGTGACCCATATGGGTTGGCATAACTTGTGTGTTTCCCTATTCTCTGCACATATCCAACACCTCATGCTGATTTAAATCCTATCAATGTTAATCATCACATTATCAGTTGTGGCATACCCTACTGTCAGGGTTTGGTCAATCTTTTCCCATTTACATGATCTCTATTTCACATTCTTGGTTATGTAATAAGCGCAGGAGTAGGGCATAGGGTTGTGACTGGTGTGACAGTGACTCCTCAGCTTGATCTCTGAGGATTACCACTACACCAGGTGAGCTTTACAAGTATTTCTTGATAGTAGACCTTGTATAAACTGAGGATTACCGCTACACCAAACGTGAAAAGCGAGAAACAGAAATACTACGTCCCAATAATGATCTCCTCCGTGACATTGTTGAGTGACGTGTCACTCAGATTCCCAACAAAGTTACCCTAAGGACCTAATAGCAGATCGGATATAAAGGAGTGAATGGAATTGCGAACAGATGAAAATGAAATGAAACGTAATGAAAGATATTAAACGTAAATGAGGATGGAATGGAAAAGCGAGCATGTGGAATGTGACATAAATGAGTGGAGTGATTTGACAGGAGCACGTGACGCCAAGACGGATACACGAGGTGCATATAGTCCGTGGGCTGAGGGCGTAATGTTGAATAGCGAGCGAGAGCGGAGTTGGGCTGAGTGGTGGAATATCCCCTTTCAGCTCATAAATTTAGGATTATCTTGTCATTGTGACCTTGTCAATAGTGTCACCCTAACAGAAGATCAAGCTAACCAAGGACAACCTCATACACTTTATTTATCACATTCCACCTCTATATCATGTCAGACCAATTACCTGAGGCATACTGGGAATCCCTGGGTGAACAGGGCATCTTTCTAAGAACCCTGCTTGCCACCCAAGCAGAACAACTGAGGCACCTACAGCACCAGAATCAGGTGCTCCAGGGCCAGCTGGGAGGCAGTTAAAACAATCTAGCCAATGCTGCATCAGCTGCCACAGTTGCTACAACACAACACATAGTGGTTCACCCCCCCTCTTATACATCTCCCTCATCTCATCACACCATCAAGGCAGCTGATCCAGAGAGGTTCAGTGGAGACAGAGCAGATACAGAAGGATTCATTTGTGCAGTGAAACTCTCCATCACTCTTTAGTCAGGATCATTTCCCCATTAGAAGACAAAGATGTTATATGCTCTCTCTTTTATGTCAGGGGGCTCTGCAGTGATCTGGGCACATAATAAGACCCAAGCAATCATCAATGGGACTTCTTCAATCACTACCTTCAATGAGTTTGTTAAGCAGGTTGAAGAAGCCTTTGGTGACCCAGACTGTGCCAGAATGGCCATACCAAACTGCACGACCTCAAGATGACGACTAACATGTCAGCAGATGATTATACCATGCAATTTGAGATACTGGTATGAAGGACAGGTTTCAATGATGAGGCACTCAAAGATGCTTATGCAAGAGGACTCCCAACAATGATTCTAGACAAGATCCATGCCCAACCTTTCCTCCCATCTAACTGTTGAAGTTTACATTTGCTCTTCGAAGCTTCACAGCATATGGATTGGTAATACATGGCTTGTACTATATATGTAGTCACATGTCACATAGAGAATATGCTTGATGATAGTACACCACCATCAATACTAGCGAAGCTAGTCCCTTACCAATTGCTAAATTACAACACTAACCTGAAGGCTTGGAAGGATGCAGCTTGTCAAATTGATCGCAACCACCATTGCTTTGTGGAGGTTAAGCAAGCCCAAGCACCCCAGAGCTCCCATTGCATCATTCCAACCCATACCCATAGCACTCCAGTTACTCCTGTACCTAACTCTGCAACCCCCATGGACATAGACTCCAATCATCATTGCACTGAGACATGGACCTGTTATAACTGTGGCAAGCAAGGACACATCTCCCCAGCATGTCCAGAACCCCACAAGGAACGTGTCTGCACCAATATTACAGAAGCAACACTTGCAAGTATGGTTTCTGAATCAGTAGCTGCTGCGCTAGATGCTTGGGAGACGGCACAGAAGGCAAAGGTTCAGACTCAGGAGGAAGGAGGGGAACAGGGTTTTTAAGGCAAGTTGGCAGTGAAAGACATGCCCCGCTCAACAAATTGGTTTTCAGTTCTTGAAGCATGTAGGGATTACAAGAGACATGCTATGCCCTTTACCAGCCCCAGATCAGACTGAAACCTAACCAGCCATGCCTGAAACAAAACCCACCATTCTAACCCCCAAAGAACAGTGCCCTCCTTATATCTATGTATGCTCCACTGACACCCGCTGATGTACAAGAGTCCCTTTGAAAGTCCAATCAGTTGACACTGGACACCCCCTGAAAATTGATGCACTTCTTGACAGTGGTGCCACTGGAATATTCATTGACTGAATTTGTCTGAGCTGAAAGGCTCAAAACCCATCGTCTCTCTTGTGCTATACCAGTCTATAACATCAATGGTACTCCAAATGAAGCAGGTTCAATCAAGGAGGAGGTCGACCTTATCTGCATATTTGGAGATCACTTGGAGCAGGCTACCTTCTCTGTCACCAGCTTGGGCCACCGAGCGATCATCATAGGACATACTTGGCTCACCGAGCATAACCCAGAAATTGACTGGAGCACTGGTGAAGTGAAGGTGATGTGATGCCCTGAGTCATGTGGTACCAATTTATCCAGCAGGAGATCCATTTCTGAGATGGTAGCAGACATCAAAAACAGTGCCACTCTTCCTCCTGGACAAGGCACTGCCATAGTGGAAGAACCATTATATTCACTGGAGGATGGGGACAGACTCTTTGTGGTCTTTGTTGAAGACAATCACAAGGAAATTGGAGCAGGCTCAACCATGTTGAAACAGCTTGCCCAAAAGGCATCTGAGCTAAGACCCATCAAATCATTTGAAGAACTCATCCCCAAGCCTTACCAGGAATTTAAGGATGTCTTTTTGAAGGAATCCTTTGACAAACTTCCTCCTTGTAAGCCATGGGACCATGCAATTGAGCTAATCCCAGGTGCCAAATCCTTTAGCACCAAGGTCTATCCAATGTCTTTCAATGAACAGAGAGAACTAGATGCCTTCCTCAAAGAAAACTTGAAGAGTCATCGTATTCACCCCTTAAAATCACTTATGGCTTCTCCCATGTTCTTTGTAAAAAAGAAGGATAGTGGGCTCCACTTTGTACAAGATTATCGGAAACTCAATGAGATAACAATCAAGAATGCCTACCCCCTACCCCTCATGCCAGATATCATAAACAAGGTTTCCGCTGCTAGAGCCAAATACTTCACCAATGTTATGGCCCATGCCACCAATAAACCCACATTAATCCTCACAACCACCCACACCATTTCCAGGACCTTTCCGACCATTCAAAGCCTGAACAATTGCTTTCCAAATTCCGTTGTACCAACCCAAGGTTCTACAATCCTGAACCTCCGAAGATTCCAAGGCCAAGGTTCTGCTCCTTTGATAAATGACGTGTAGGATCATTGCATACCTCACTCCCTTGTTCTTTATTCTGTATTAGCCCCTTGTACTCTTTCCTCCCCTTGTCTTTACTCAGAAAAGTTAGTACAAGGACTAGATATATGTATATAAGACACCAGTCGACTGGACTATTTGTTAAATCTGCGTGTCGACGCTTAGCTAGAGGCTTCCAGAAGGGTTTCTGGAGGGTTCCAAATGGTTTCTGAAGGGGGGTTCATACTCTAGAGACGGAGGGACTAGAGGTCGTGGATTTGCAATTGGAATAGGAATGGGGACGGAAAGACGGAAAGTGCTGGGGATCTTAAGACTGTTTGCGGTATAGGGTGATATGAGTGGTTCGAGGTTGCAGGGACTTGGCATCAACTTATGTGTTGTGCCCTCCTCGATCGTCTGTCCCTAATTTTGGAAAGTCGGGAGTTTACTGGAACTGAATTGGAAACTACGACGCAGAATTAAGTTGATATTTGTACTGGCAAATAGTCCAGTTGACTGGTGACTTATATACATGTATCTAGTCTTGTACTATCTTTTACCGAGTAAAAACAAGGGGGGGAAAGAGTACAAGGGGCAATATAGAACGAAGAACAAGGGAGTGAGGTATGCGATGATCCTGCATATCATTTATCAAAAGAGCAGAACTTTGGCTTCGGAATCTTTGGAGGTTTGGAAACGCGGAACCTCGGATTGATGCATTGGAATATCGGAAAGCGGTTATTCGGACTTTGAGTGGTCAGAAAGGTCCCGGAAACGGTGCGGGTGGTTGTAGGGTTTAATGTGGGTTTATTGGTAGCATGGGCCATAACAGTATCCCTCCACTAGGACCGAGCCCTCGAGGTCCTAAGTTTAGTAGAAGCAGTAATTAAGACAGACATTACTGTGGGAGCTTCTTGACCGTTTCCTGGGATGCTTTGATCGATAAGTGCTGATGGTTCATTTGTCTATAAAAGGGGGTGTTCGCAGAACTGGAAGGGGCTTTCCTCAATGGAGAACACAGATTCTCAACCCTCGGGAAGCCTCGGAATGCTTTCCCATTTTCTCCTCTCTGGGGTGTCATCAGTGGGATCTGAAGGGGGTCTTGAAGATGAGCTGTGATGCCTGCGGGACATTGATGCTGATGTGGCGGCATTGTGGGCTCATGCTGTTGCGATTTGCAATTCCCTTGGTTTGTTGGGTTTTGTTTGATTTCTCCCTTTTTTTAACCTTTCCGTAGTGCAGGGGCAGTTCCTAGATCCGTTATTGTCCAGGGACCACGCTGGTCATTCTGGATGGGGCGTTGTTCCCAGTGGTCTAGTGGTGGGGGCAGATGGTCCGGAAGCTTTTGATCGGATTTCTACGTTTTTGGCCCATTTAGATGCATTCCAGGTGAACTCGAGTTATTTCCAGGGTCTCCTTGTGGCACTTGACCATTGTCTACTGCATATTGTCGAGTTATTGGAATGGCGTTTGGGGGAGGTCACGCTGGCTCAAAATCTTGTTGACATGTTGTTGTCCCTGATTAATCAGGCAGAGGGTGGTTCCAACAATCAGCTTTCGGGTGGTGTTTGCTCTACGGGGACCAGGGAAGTCTCGGGTGAGTCTGCCAAGTGATTCAGTTGTGGGAGGTGGGACGTTTGGTGTGAGGGGTCTGTGAGGTTCAGAGAAGTGGGTTTAGGAGGGTGAGCCTCCGGGGCTGGTTTGGGTTGGAACTGTTGCATGCTCTGGTTGGGTTGGTTCCAATCAGAGCCTGGAGCGTTCCATGTTTGTAGTAATAGATCGTTTTTTGTATAATTGGATCGTGAGTGTGATCGTAGACGTCATCTGGGTGGTTTGGGGGAGAAGTGTCTGGACTTCTAACCGCTGTGGGTTGTTTCTGGGTGCTCTCCCTTCCTAGGGTAGGCGTCCCATCGTCTGCCTAATTTCCGTGGTCAGGGTCATGGTGTTCATCCTTCACCGGTTTGTCGCTTGGACGGCAGTGGTGTCGTTGGGATTTGGGGGATGTCCTACAATTTGAGTCTCGGTTGAGCCGTGTCAATAGTTCAGTCCATATTAATATTTTATCAAGAAGGGTTCTAGTCTAAGAAATCTACACATGGTACCGTTTTGTCTAAGGGACGGTACGGAATTTCACGATGTTCAGGGTTCTTCCTGAGCAGATTTTTTCAGAGGGTTGGATTGAGCACTGAGTGAAAACTGCTGGCTCCATGATACCAAGAATCAGTTAGGATGAATCTAAACAAGTAGTACTTAATGCCCTGTCGATCAATGGATTGTAGTAGGTGAGCGTATGGTCCTTGCAACTAGAATTCTGATGGAGGTTGGAGGGTTGGAGTTGGAGGGTTGGAGTTCGGAGGGTCAGAGTGTTTCCACAGAAACGGGTCGAAATTTTTTCGACGAATGGTCACGGGGGGTCATATTCCTGAAGAGGTTGGACGCATTGTTTGTTTTACTTCCTTTGGCACAGTTGGTGTTCAACGCGAACAACTGGTGCCGGAGTCGGGAGCCTAGCTTCTTATTCCTTGGTTTCCAAAGCATCTGACATCTCAGACTCTTCTTCAACTTCTTCTGTCATGGAGGCTGCATGCCCTTTGGTGACTGTGGTGGTGGATCTTGGGCATTCCTTGGCTGAGTGGCCTGACCTGCCACAGAAGAGGCAGAGGTTTTGTTTGAAGCAGCATTTCCATTCTTGCAGTGTAAGTTTTCCGTCTTTTCCAATTTTGGACAAAAGATCTGTGGTAGTCCTGCTGCCACCAGACAGGGTCGCAGATTGGCCTGAATTGGCCATCTTATTGCCCATGTTAGGGGCCGAATAGGTGGTCATGGGGGTCCTCCCTCTGTCGTAGGGGCAGTTAAAGTTCCGGGTGGAGGGGGGCTCTCTGGCAATTTCCAATCATTGCTCCCAGTAGTGGGCATCAATGGATTGGGACAGGAGGCAGAGTTGGAGCAGGGAGTTGGGCTTTCCTACTCTGGAGATCTCGTCCTTGATCCTGCTGGGGAGTCTGTTGTAGAACTGGCGACGAAGTGCAGCATTGCCCCAGTGGACGCAGGTGGCTAGTCGATTGAATTCGACTACATATTTTGTGATGCGCTGATTGTCATGCATGCGGAGGTTCTTGAGGTCTGCTTCAGCCTCTCCCTCTGGGTCGTGGGGGCTGAAGTTGGTTTTGAGTTCATTCACAAACTCCTCATAGTCATGGAGCCAGTGTAGCTCATGGGGGGCAGAGAGGGCTGGTTCAAACCAGTCCAGGGTGGTACCGGTCAGGTATGACAGTACATAGGTTACCTTGGCACTGTCGGTGTTGAAAGCGTCAGGGTGGTCACGGAAGTTCAGACTACACTGCACTAAGAAGGCTTGTAGTTTACTTGAATTGGATCTATCGAAGGTATCCGGATCCCGGACCTTGGTGGTGTGAGGGGCTGATCTTCTGGGGCTGGCTAAGTTGCTTGCCAGCATAACGAGGGCCTGCATGAGATCGGGCACAATGTTGGGTCCTAAGGTGGGGGCCCCTCCTGGGTGTGCAGGAGGCGGCGGTGCTGCGGCGGGTGGTGCAACATGGGGTTGGACGATGGGGGGTAGTGCAGCAGGCAGAGGTATGACAGGTGGTGGTGCAACGAGTGGTGGTGCCATGGGCGGTGGTGCCACAGGCAGAGGTGTGAAGGGTTGTGGTACTTGGGGGGGAGATGCCGATGAGGTTGACAGCACTGCTGAGGATGGTCCTGAACTGGATTGCATCTCTGAGGGCAATGATTGTTGAGTTGCCGGGGGGTGGTTCATGAGGAATGGGTTGGTCATATTCGGATGCAGGTCTTGATCTGCGTCTGAGAATCCGGAGTCGGATGAAGGTTCCAGAGGGTGTGCTGGGGTCTGAGGCATCTGGAAACTTGGTCCGGGGGCAGACAGTTCTTGGGGGATGGATGCACAGTGGGCAGACACCTGGTTAAGTGTCTGTAGGGCTTGTGCACGCATGAAGGGCTTCATGCTTAGTAACGATCAGGAGTGTGAGTACGAATATACTGTTAAATCCACGTGTCGGTGCTTAGCTAGAGCCTTCCATAAGGGTTTCTAGAGGGTTCCAAATGGTTTCCAAAGGGGGGTTCATACTCTGGAGACGGAGGGACTAGAGGTAGCGGATTCGCAATCGGAATCGGAATGGGGACAGAAAGACAGAAAGTGCCAGGGATCTTAAGACTGTTCGCAGTATAGGGTGATATGAGTGGTTCGAGGTCACAGCGACTTGGCTTCAACTTATGTGTTGTGCCCTCCTCGATTGTCTGTCCCTAATTTTGGAAAGTTGGGAGTTTACTGGAACTGAATTGGAAACTACGACGCAGAATTAAGTTGATATTTGTACTGGCAAATAGTCCAGTTGACTGGTGACTTATATACATGTATCTAGTCTTGTACTATCTTTTACCGAGTAAAAACAAAGGGGGGAGGAGAGTACAAGGGGCAATATAGAATGAAGAACAAGGGAGTGAGGTATGCGATGATCCTGCATGTTGTTTATCAAAAGAGCGGAACTTTGGCTTTGGAATCTTTGGAGGTTCAGAAATGTGGAACCTTGGATTGATGCATCGGAATATTGGAAAGCAGTTATTCGGACTTTGAGCAGTCAGAAAGGTCCCAGAAATGGTGCGGGTGGTTGTGGGGTTTAATGTGGGTTTATTGGCAGCATGGGCCATAACACTATTCCCCAGTACGAATATCGACTTAATTCTGCGTCATAGTTTCCAATTCAGTTCCGGTAAACTTTCCAACTTTCCAAAATTAGGGACAGATGATTGAGGAGGGCGCAACACATAAGTTGAAGCCAAGTGTCAGGCCTTGGACATACTGACAGGCTTCGGGAAAGCTGAAGGGTTGGACGGGTAATGGCCAAGTCCTGCAGGCTGGGAATAGTGGCATGGCTTCAACATGCTCATGCGTTGCGCCCTACTTCCCATGCATGCCACCGATTTAGGACAGAGGGATACCTGGGAGGGTGCTGAGAGTG
>QLPI01007859.1:0-13542 GCA_003314275.1 Chroogomphus rutilus | reverse complement strand
CATAAATTTGACTAATTAATGGCTAGTTAATGACATATTCTGTAATCAAGACTATTTCTCAATTCCTGGATTCTGTAGTCAGTTTCTCTATTGAGTTCCACTGTTATCATACCTCATTCTACAGGTTTTTATCATTTCAATGGCATGTATCCACAGTACCAGACCCTCTGGAAAAACATTAATCACTTCACTGTGTATAAACCCCCCACTAATAAAATCTGACATTGAATATCAAATCTTGGAACATCAATGCGCAAAGTCAATGATCATCAGTGTCAGCAGCCCAATCTGAGTTACAGTGACTGATGAGTTCACTTGGTCATACCAGCTGAACATCTACCATATAATCCCACAATCAAGTGACCAAGTCAATATTCACAAGTCACTATGTTGGTCTTAGCTTGGTATATTTGCTTTACACTCTTGGTGTCAGGGGATGATCTCAGCAAGGTTGAAACTTTGCAGAGGTTTGGGATAGGGCCTAGCTTCAGCTTATGTGCTGCACCTTCCAATATTGTAAAGGCAACTCTATTGGCAGAGTAAGCCTGCGACATGTGAGTTCAGCATAAGAGCTAGTGTATTAACTACTATACCTGCGACATGTGAGTTCAGCATAAGAGCTGAAGAAGTGCAGATACTACAAGTGTACTACTTATATACTATATGGCAATCAATGGATGGCCGAAAACATAGAACAATAAGGGCTGTTACATAATAGCCCAAAGCAGTATACAATGACAATGGGTCAAGTATTTACCACTTTTACAACACTCCCCCGTACTTGAGCCATCAATGAATTCAGAAAAACCATAGAGGCTGAGTTCGAAAAAGGTCATCATGATGCCATGTACGTGTGTGCATGGGAACGGGGATGATAGTTGGCCTGCAGTTGAGTGGAGGTGCAAGCATGAGCGGGCTCAGATGGAATGGAACATGAGCTGGGCTTTAGTGCAGAGTCCCATGTGTAAGAGTGAAAAGGGCGGCTTATCGCCATGACGGTCGTCGGCATGCATGTTTGCTGGCGGTGCTTTGCTCTGAGTGTGAAAGACTGCGAACGCGAATGGTTGCGAGCGTAAACGGCTGCAAGAGTGAACGGCTGTGAACGTAAGCGGCTGCAAGCGCGAACGACTTCAGACAGGGCAGTGCAAATGGATGCTGTGCATGAGGTAGGTAGAGGCTGCGCTCCTCGACGAAGGGGACGCGTTTACAAGAGGCAGCAATGGCCGGGGTTGCATGCGGTGGAGCCGCGGGAGTCAGAGGTGTGGGCGGTGCGCGAACCACGCGTATGAGCGGTGTGCAAGGAGCGCAAATGAACGGTGCATGGACGCGTGTGTGAACGCGATGCAACGAGGTGCGTATGGCGTGCGAATGACGCGACGAGTGAGCGTGGAGAGAACGGTGCGACGACTGAATGATACATGAGTGGTGCGCGAATGTCGTGCGAGTAGATGGTGCATAAATGGCGCGAATGGACGATGCGCAGACGTCGTGTGAGTGGATGGTGCGCGAACGGCACGACGACGCATGGTGAGAGCAGTGCGGCGAATGAGCGATACGCGAGTGGTGTGCGAACGATGGTGCGCACGATGCACGACGCCCGGTGAGAGCGGTGCAAGGATGTCTAGCAAGAACGGTGAGACGAGGCTGGTCATGGCACCCAAACGATGCGAGTACAGAGCCAATCCTGGTCGATGCTCCCCAGGCGGAGGATAATGAAAGAGCTGACGGCAAAGAGGATCGCGAGGACCTACAAGACATTATAGCACACGCGGATGGCGTAGATAATGTCCTACATGGAGAGGGAACACATGTTGCAGGGCAGATATCCATGGTTTTCAGCCGTGTTGAGCGCAGGGCACGGGGAGCACGAGTTGTGTTGTGACAGGCGGAGAAGCACCTCGTCGTGCGTGAAGTAGCCATCGGGGCTGTGTTTCATGGTGTCGGTATACTTCGCGTGTGGTAGCGAGCAGTGGCGAGTTGATGTGTGAATCGAGCTCGCGCCTGTAGTAGCTAGTTGGCATGTGGCCGACATTGCGTGTGGTGGCAAATCGGCATGTGGCCGATGTCCTGTGTGGTGGCGAATTGGCATGTGGCCAATGTCGCGCCTGTGATGATGGGCTGGTGTGTAGGATGAACTGAAAGAGCCCTAGTGACTCAAGTGTTTCATAAATCTCCCCCACAATTGAGGAATCAGTACATCTAAGCTACAGCCTTGCATGTTGACATGCAGCTGACATTGCGCGTCATAGCGAGTTTGGTGTGTGACCAGTGTCGCGTGTATATGGCAAATCAGTGTGATGATTTCGTGTGTGTTAGTGAGCGGCGGTATGACCAGCCTCGCGTGTCATAGCGAGCCAGTGTCCGGTCTGTGTCACTAATGACGGCAAGCTGCTAGGTGAGCAGCATTGCGCTGTGAGCTGCCGTGTGATTGACCTTGCGTGTCTGAGCAAGTCAATGTTCGGCCTGTGTCACTAATAATGGCAAGCTGCTATGTGAGCAGCCTTGCACCTGTGAACTCCTGCGTAGTCTCCCTCGTGCGTCATGCCGAGTCAACGAGCAGTCTGTGTCACGTAGAAGGCGAGCTGGCGTGTGGCTAGCGTCGCACTGTGAGCCGCCGTGTTGTCGATCTTGCGTGTCTGAGCAAATCGATTTCGGCCTGTGTCACGGGTGGTTGTGAGCAACCGTGTAGCTGACCTCGCGTTTGACATGGCGAGTCAGTATGAGGTGTCACATGGCGGCAAGCTGGCATATGGCCAGCCTTGCGGCTTGTGGTGAGCTCCACGTAGTCACCCTCGCATGTCATGGCGAGTTGACAAGTGGTCTGTCACCGGTTGTATTTGGCAACCTAGGCGTATTCCCGATGATGGCGGGTGGCCATTGTTGCATGTACAACTGTGGTTGAGCGTGGCTGCGGTTGAGCATGGCTGCGGGCGAGCGTAGCTGCGGGTGAGCATGGCTGCTGTTGGGTAAAGGCTTGTATACCGGTATTGTGCGTGTCTTGGGTTGCATCTTGTGTGTTGTGTGTACACGTGTCCATGATTCAGTCGGGACTTGTGGACTGGGTTGATTTGCGCTTATTAGGTGGGGTGCAGCCGGGAAGAGTGGAGCCGGTGTTGAGGTCGAAAAAACCGCACCAATGCAGACGGTGATTCTACCGCTCTGTGGTCCCATTGTGATGCCTGTGTTGATTTGCAGCAAGCGCTTCGATCAAGTGAGTCACTCCAGTGTCGGCGATGGACTTGAATCCCAAGCCGATGAGATCCGAGACTGCTTGACGACTGCGGGCATGTTCCATGAGACAAGGCATGAGCGATGTCTGAGCGAGGAGGGCCGGCACAGTATTGAGGAGGTAGTCTTATGACAATTTGACGAGACACGGTCGGGATGCGGCTGGGGCAGCCCGGCAAGAGTCGAGACAAAGACACTCAGTCTCGCGTGTGCAGTGGTCGAAGATGGCGATGGGGGTGTCTGCTGAGGTCGCACACTGAAAGATGCCATGCATGCACTGTCAATTGAGTGATGTTGTACGCGCTGCCACGAGCGATGTACGCGCTGTCACAAGTGATGTACACGCTGTCACAAGTGATGTACACGCTGTCACTTGAGGTGGCCAGGAACACGGAATTTTGCGCGATGTGTTGCCCTTGAGTAGCTCATCGTTGGAGATAGGCGAGCCGTTGACAAGAACCTGCACGAAGGTGGGTGCGGACGCAAGGGAATCTCGGCCCTTGCCCTTTTTCGCGTGGTGTGCGGCGCGTTGTCAAGGATGGCGGTTTGATATGGACAAGCGATGCGGAGTGCGAGTGACACGCTGGTGGTTTTCGCCATGGAGGATGGCGAGTGAGGTTGGGTGCTCAGGTGTGCGCTGGCGACATGTACGCAGGCAACGTGTACGCAGGCGACGTGTACGCAGGTACAGTCTGGGTGCACGTGCATCTCGTTGCGCTGGCATTTGGCGTGACACGCCACTACTCGATGTCAGCGACGAAACGTTTCCTGTTGGCATCGGATGCCGCAGGAGCAGGTGGCGACTGCACTGTGTGGCGAGGACGCGGTAGGTGTGAACGACGGCGATAGTGGACCAGGGTGTGAGTACGGTGCAGCAGCGGGACGCGTAGAGGGTGATGGTGTGCTGCAATAGAGAGCAGGAGGTAGGCCGGCGTGGTATCGAGGACGGCGTTTGTCAGGCTGGTGTAGCCTATGGGAGCCGATGCCTCTGGCAGTCGCAACAGTTGGATGCACGCGGAAAGCCCTGTTGAATACGCGGTTCAGGTGGCGAACCCATTGGTGAAAGCCCGCTGGTGTCGAACCGATGGGTGATGTTTGCAACGTAGAGTTGCATGCTCTCCGAATAGGTTGCCCAGAGGAGGGCTTGGAGAGTGGGTGACGAAGGAACAGAGGCGAATGTAGCAAGTGCAAGTACTACTACGTCGTTTACGAGCGATCAAAGCTCGGTGTTCCTCGCCGTGTGCCATCCGTGTGCTGGTGGAGTCAGTCCTCCCAGTTTGGTCCTGTCGAACTTCTCGACTGAAGTGAAAGACCTGTAAGGTGTTGGACACAGCATGGGATGAAGGTGAGCGTGGACTGAAAGAGGTGTCGAGTAGGCTATGTATCCAGCGTTCAAGCTGGGTGAGCATTCAGGCGGGGCCCATAACCTATTGTAAAGGCAACTCTATTGGCAGAGTAAGCCTGCAACATGTGAGTTCAGCATAAGAGCTAGTGTATTAACTACTATACCTGCGACATGTGAGTTCAGCATAAGAGCTGAAGAAGTGCAGATACTACAAGTGTACTACTTATATACTATATGGCAATCAATGGATGGCCGAAAACATAGAACAATAAGGGCTGTTACATAATAGCCCAAAGCAGTATACAATGACAATGGGTCAAGTATTTACCACTTTTACAACATCCAAATCTCATTGTATCCCTAATTTCAGGCAGTGGTTCAGAGTGGAGTGAGGTTGTAGAACCCTTTTGACAGAAGCTCAAAGATTGAACAAGGATTGCATGGTCAAATTCTAAGTTGATTTTCAGACTACTGAACTTCTACATTACATGCATATTATATACTAGTACATATTTCAAATTCCAGTAGGGCTTAGCAACCAAGAACAAGGGAAGACACAAATGAGAAAAGGTTCTCCAATCGAAAGAACAAGGGAGCAAAAGTACAAGAGGCTTGAGTGAACTTTGTGACCAAGCCACTGTGGGATCTGAATGGGATCTTGAGTGGGATCTTGATGTACTTCCATTTCAGGAAAGAGTGAGTGGAGTTGAGTTGATTGGTGAAGTAAAGAGATGGAAATTAAAAGGCATTTATCAATATGGGACCGGAGAAGTTTTGACCGGTAAATGATGGGCATGATGTCCAGTTGGAGGGTGTGTTTTTGTAAGGGCAACCCTCTTGCAGCCTCTCGGAGGTGTCTCAGAGGTGAGCTAAGCAGGGGGAATCCAAAGGTTTAATTACAACTACTACCTAAATACATGTGGGGACCTCACCTAAGTAGGGGGAATCCAAAGAGGAAAGCCTAAGGATCCCGCTGCTGGTGAACCCCTTTTATACTCTTTATGTAAGTGGTCTGTGCACTAGCTTACAAATCAATACATTGGAGTCTGTAGAGCCAACTTCCTGGTACTAAGTCCAAGGCTTGGGTGCTTACTCCAGGTTCTAGTCACCATGTTTAAGATCACTCCTGTTTCCACTTGGTGGTCCCTTCGGACTTGGATATCTTAGCCTTGGAGTTGATCGGAGTTTGAAATAGGACTTCGGAGTTGGATCGGAGTTTAGAGAGGGTCGTCCCCTGACATCACCCCCTCTTCTAGAGTGCTGTGTCCTCATGGCATGGAATGATAGGGATTCAAAGGCCATTGTTTGGATCCTCCAAGGTGCTCCCAGATGTTGCAGGTAGAACTCTTGTATTTTAGTGGGTGTGTTCATGTCCTCTTCCTTTACCCATGTATTCTCCTCATATCCTTTACCCATGTATTCTCCTCATATCCATATCCCTGCCATTTGACTAAGAAGTAGAGTCCTCCTTACATTAGGCGACTGTCCAGCACCCTCTCTACTTCATAATACTCCTCTCCTTCTACCAACTCTGGCAGTGGCAGTGGTTTGGAGCTCCAACCTGGAATCGGATCTTCTGGGGCTGGAAGGAGTTTGATCACATTGAAGACGGGGTGAAGCCAAGATAAGGATTGCGGAAGTTGGAGTCTATAGGCATGTTTCCCCACCTTCCATTGAATGGTATAAGGTCCCAAATATCGGTGGCTCAACTTCTGCGAGGGTTGTTTTGTTCGGATGTCCAAGGCATCTAGGTATACTCAATCTCCTTCTCGGAACTCCGGTGCTGGGGTTTGGCATCGGTTGTAATATTGTGCCATATCGTCTTTTGCTTTTGCCAGTGTTGCCTCTTCTAGTGATTGCTCCATTCTGTCTTTGAACTCATTTACTGTTTCCGTTCATGATTTCGGCTGTTGCGGTTCAAAGCCCATCCGTGGGTGTCACCCCATGTCTAACATGAAGGGAGTTTGCTACGTGGCTGAATGTACGTGATTATTGTACTGGAATTCTGCCATCGGTAGGAGTTTGTCCCAATCATCCTGTCGCTCATTGATAAAGACTCAGAGATACTGTTCTAACTCTTGGTTGACACGTTCTGTCTGGCCATCTCCTTGTGGGTGATAGGCTGTTGTTGCTGCAAGCTTGATTCCCAGGAGTCGGTAGAGTTCACAGGTGAACTCCGAGATGAACTGAGGTCCTCAGTCCAAGACAACTTGCTTCGGAAGTCCATGCAGCTTCCACATGTGTGTTAGATAGAGTCGTGCGGCTCCCAATGCTGTGATAGTGGTGTTTGTGGGGAGGAAGTGGGCTCTTTTGCTCACCAAGTCGACCACATTCATGACTGCATCGTGTCCATGGGCATCTGGCAACTCCACTATGAAATCCACGCTGATAGTATCCTACCAAGTTGCAGGGATGGGGAGTGGTTCCAGCTCTCCTATCGGGCATTGTCTCTGAATTTTGGTCCATATGCAAGAGTCGCAAGTTTTTACATACTGTCCTATGTATCATGACATCTGGGGCCACCAGTAGTTCCTGGAGATCAGCTCTAGTGTTTTCCATCTACCCACATGTCCGGCTATTCGTGTGTCATGGTGCTGAGAAACGATGTGTCTCTGAAGGTCCGGATCGTTTGGGACATAGATTCTCCCTCGGAACTGTAGGAGACTGTCTCGTTCCATCCATTTGGCAGATCATACAGATTTGTCGTGCCCTCGTTGGAGTTCTACGATAGCCTTGGCTATCGGATCTTCTATGTCCGAGGTCCAAAGCTTCGATCATATATCTAGCAGGATATCTCTTTCTTCTCCGATCGCCATGACACCCTCCAGGGCTCAGATTGCGAACAGTTCTGGTTGGAGGAGGATCACATCCTTGTTATCCTCTGATCCTGACCCGTGGTCCGATCTTCTGGAGAGTGCATCTGCCTTGCCCATACTTTGCCCTGGTTGGTGATGGAGTGTAAAGTCAAAATGAGACAGGAAGAGGGACCATTGAGTCTGTCTTTGGTTCAGCTTTTTTGAAGTTTGGAAGTATTCCAGATTTTTGTGGTCTGTCCAGACCTCAAACTAGAGTTGTGTGCCCTCCAGGAAGTGCCACCATTCCTCCAGAGCTCGGATAATGGCCAACATTTCTTTGTCATGGATTTCGTAGTTCCTTTCTACCGGACTCAGGCTTTTGGAGAAGAAGGCAATTGGGTGCCACATTCCATCTTCTGGTGATTGCTGTGAGATGGTGGCTCCCGTGGCAAAGTCCGAGGCATCCGCTTCTACTCTGTATTCCTGGAAGTCATCTGGGATGTTAGTATTGGTGCCGAGGTGATAAGTTCCTTAATCCTTTGGAGTGCCGTCTCCTCTTCCCCTCCCCACTTCCACAGTTCCCCTTTCTTTGTGAGATTGAAGAGTGGTTGAGCATGAAAGGAGAAGTCCTTGATAAAGCGCCGGTAGAAGTTGGCAAATCCAAGGAATGACTGGACTTCCTTTCGGTTTTTCGGAGTTGGCCACTCCGTTACCCCTTGGACCTTGACAGGGTCTATTTCTACCTTTCCTTCTGAGATGATGAGTCCCAAATACTCGATCCGTGTTCTTTTGAACTTGCACTTTTCCTTCCAAAGATAGAGTTTCTGTTCTCGGAGTCGTTCCAACACCTGTCGTGTGATTTTTCTGTGTTCAGTCAGGGTCCGAGAATAGATGAGGATGTTGTCGATGTATATGCAGACGAGTCCTGCTAAGATGAGGTCTTGAAAAATATTGTTCATCATCGTCTGAAAAGTAGCCGGACTGTTGGTAAGTCTGAAGAACATCACCAGTGGTTCAAACAGTCCTTGGTTTGTCTGAAAGGCAGCCTTCCACTCGTCTCCTTCCTTGAATCGGACATTGTTGTATCCCCATCGGATGTCTAGCTTCGTGAAGTACTTAGCTCCTTTGAGCTGATTGACCAGCTCTGGAATAAGGGAGGGTGGGTATCAATTTTTCACCGTCATTGTGTTCAACTTTTGGTAGTCTTGGATGAGCCGGAGGGATCCTTCTTTTTTCTTGATGAACAAGACTGGGGATGCCATCAGAGATTTGGAAGGTCAGATGCACCCAGTTTGAAGGTTCTCCTGAATGAAGGTGTCTAGTTCGGTTTGTTCTAACGGAGACATGGGGTACACTTTACAGTTCACTGGACTGGCCCCCAGCTCCAGTTCAATGGCATGATCCCAGATCTTTTGCTCCGGGAGTTCATCAAAGGATTCCTTGGCGAAGACACTTTCGAAATCTTAGAGGTACTCTGGGATTTCCACCTCCATTCAGATATTTTTGTAGTGGGCCTCTGCCAATCTCTGGGAGGTGGTTTGGGTGACTTGGATATGCTCTCCTTCTGATGGGAGCATCACGTACATCACTCTGTCTCCGGGCTCTAGATCATCCAGTGGGTCCCCCTCCTCATCACTCCTTTCATCCGTCTCTACACCTTCCTCCTCTGAGTCTCCTTCTTCCAGGAGCTTTGGAAATAGGCCACTTTGACATGCTCGGATCTGTTTCCTCAGCTCCTGCTCCTTCTTGCACTCATCTCGCACCTCTGCTCAGCAGGCATGACACTTCTCTGGACATCGGCTCATGCTGACTTTCTGAGTTTGCTAGTCAATCTCGGGGTTGTGCTCTTCCAGCCAGGTGAAGCCCAGGATAAGGTCTTGTTTTCCCAGGTTGGTGACTGCAAAGGTGGTACGCTCCATGTGTCCATCTACTCTGAGGATCACGTCGACGACTTCTCTGATGGCTCTAGCCTCATTTGGTGATCCATCCACGTTGTAGACCGGGATGGCCCTTTGCAGCTTCTGAGTGGTGAGGTGATGTCGTTCTATGTATCCTCAGTCCATGAACTGTCCTGTGGCCCTGCAGTCTATGAGAGCAGGTCCAGACTTGATTTCTGCTGTATCCATTGTCTGAATTTCTACCTTGATGACCAGAGATTTTAGACTTGGGGTGGTGGCAACCACACATTTTTTCAGAAGTCGTTTCTCCCATTTTCGGAGCTTTTTCCGAGATTGTTTCTGTGGAATCTCTGATGTTTGTGCGTCTTTAGATGGTTGTTCTTTGGGGAAGGGATGTACAGAGATCATGTCACTCTCCTCTTTCAAACACGAGAATCTATTATGTACAGGCAGCGGGGGCGCACATTTCACCCACTGCCGAGTCCAAAATCCTCTCTTTCCTTTTCTTCTTCTGACCCTTCGACCTCCTCCAAGTTTTTCATTACTTCCGATCTTTCTGCCAGGTTTAGAAGTTCTGGTAGCAACTCCAGTTTTTCTTCCACGCTCATTGTTCGGATGTCAAAGGATAATGGGCAGTCCTGTATGTAGTGGCCAGGCTTCCTGCACCGGTGACAAACTCCGATGACAGCCTCTTTTGCTCGAGCCCGATCTACCTCCAACAGTGTTGGTGTTTCCTTTAGTATTGTCAGTGAAGGTGCCGGGTTTTGTCTGAAGGGTTTGGGAGGCATGGGGACAACACGGACATTCTCGGTGTTCCTGGAGTTGGTTTGGGAGTTATGCCATTCAAGTGGGCAGAAGTCTGGGGTTGGCTGTGATGAGTTTCCGAGAATGCTTTGTTGGCCTCTTGGTCCCAGGCAACCCTTCGTGCTGCTTCATACCATCCCTCCAGGTCATCAAAGCTCGGCATCCCACTTCCCAAGAGGGCGACTTTTGTCTGTATCCCTGGTTTGAGTCCTCAGCGGAACTTGATCACGATCATTTTGTCATCATGGTATTCTACAAGGTCTATCAGTTCCATGAATCGGTCAATGTATTCTTCTACCGAGTCTCTTCCTTGGTGCCATCCTGTCCCTTCGAGCCTTGTGAGGGCAGAGAGCTGTTCATTCTTTGGACAGAAGTTTCGTATGAAGTCTGATTCGAAGGCCTTCCAGTCCAAATAGTGGGGATGTCTGTTTCTCTTGTTTCAGAATATTTTGTTTGCAAATCGGGCCACTCTATCGGATTTGAAGTAGGAGAGGGCCCAGTGTATCCGAGTGTCAAGTACACATACCAAGAACCATCCACTCGGCAATGCCAACCAAGCAACCATTCTATAGCCACGACCAAGTGCCCATGCTGCATGCATAACACCTGGTACACCGGCCTCGGCTCGGTACATCCACCATCCACACTCCTTGCCCTCACCCTTCGGTCCGCCTCACCTCGCGACTTCCTGCCCTTGTGTTATCCTTGGGTACAACCCTTATTTTATAATCGGGCACTCCCTATTGTTCTACCCTCGGCCACACTCCTATTATCCTATCCTTTATTGTTCTATGCCTGTTTTCATTCCTTCATTCTAATTTTACTCATTGTGGACAATAACCACATGCCCTGCATACCTTGTTGTTCCACATTCCTTATTCCACATGTCACTTCTTAACCTATATAAGTAGGACATGCATGTACATATTTCCTCATTCTGGGTATTGACTAGGCTTAGGCCCTTCTACCTTCTTCCCCTCTGTAAAGTCCTTGACTTGGGCCGGCATCATCAGTATCCTCCCGAGTACCTGCCTGTTGCAAAACCAGTGGCATGCACAGCAAGTAGGGCGCAATGCACGAGTACATTGAAGCCAACGCCACTACTCTTGGCCTGCAGGACTTGGCCATAGTCTGCCCGACCCCTCGACAGCACCCCTCGGCAGTACCGAAGTCTGTCAGTACCCGAAGCTTGACACTGAGCTTGACTGTTAGGGAACTGGTCTCTGCATATTACGAAGTAGATGTTACAGGAGTTGAAGAAGGCTCTCCCTTTTTCTCTATCTCTGTTGAAGTCTGTTGGAGAAGCAGGCCAAATTCTAGAGTTGCCTTGTGGGGCAGCAACACTTGGAGGGTCTGAAAAATGTACACTCAGCATTGGGTCATCTTCTAAGTCTTTGGGGTTGTTTAATTTGGTCATAATTGCCCTAAGGGCTTCGCTTATCGTTGCATTTGCTGCTCGGTTTTCCACCAATTCTTGTTCTAACCTCTGCAACCGCTCTTCGGCATCCATGCTGGGGGTGAGAATAGTGGGGATACCTGTGGCTTCGGTTATAGAGGAGGGAGAGTCTGGTGTTAGGTATGTCCAGGAGTTGGTACTCTCCGAGTCACTTCAGTTGAGTCCAAAGCCACCTATGACTATGCTACAACACGGCTCTCGGTCCTTATTGGGGAGACTTTCCTGCTGTAAGGGCAACCCTCTTGCAGCCTCTTGGAGGTGTCTTGGAGGCGAGCTAAGCAGGGGGAATCCAAAGGTTTAATTACAACTACTACTTAAATATATGTGGGGACCTCACCTAAGCAGGGGGAATCTAAAGGTTTAATTACAACTACTACCTAAATACATGTGGGGACTTCACCTAAGCAGGGGGAATCCAAAGAGGAAAGTCTAAGGATCCTGCTGCTGGTGAACCCCTTTTATACCCTTTATGTAAGTGGTCTGTGCACTAGCTTACAAATCAATACATTGGAGTCTGTAGAGCCAACTTCCTGGTATTAAGTCCGAGGCTTGGGCGCTTACTCCAGGTTCTAGTCACCATGTTTAAGATCACTCCTGTTTCCGCTCAGCAGTCCCTTCAGACTTGGGTATCTTAGCCTCGGAGTTGATCGGAATTTGAAATAGGACTTCGGAGTTGGATCGGAGTTTAGAGAGGGTCGTCCCCTGACAGTTTTCCAGTCAGAGAGGTGAGGATTGGTAAAAGTTTGAGGGTGGACGAATGAACAGGCTTTCTGGAGAACAAGGATGCATCCATGTATAATATGCAGCTTTTCCTGAAAGGGGAGCTTGTCCTCATGTTTGAATGGAAATGTCTTTGGCAAGGTTGTGACAGGTACAAACAATGGGCCAGTGTCAAGTGCATGTACTGAGTATCTGGTAACTTGGCAGTGCCAACCAGACAATCAGTCTAATCTCACATGCAAGTGACCAATCCACACATATGTCACTTGGTACATCGGTCTCGGCTCAGCACATTCACCATCTACATTCCTCATTCCCATCCCTCATCCACTCTCTCCCCATTCATCATCCATTAATCCCACCCATCTACTCCTTATTCCTTGGCCTGCCTTACCTCAGGACATTCTGTCCTTGTTTTATCCTCGGCCATGACCCTATTGTTTTATATTTCTGTCACTTTCTATTATCCTACCCTTGGCCACATTCCTATTATCCTATTTTCATTGTTCTATTCTCGTTTACATTCCTTTATTCTATCCTTGATCATTGTGCACAATGCCTCCACATGCTCTGCATACCTTATTGTTCTCTATTTTTTATCCCACATCTCGCTTCTTAACCTATATAAGTAGTGCATGCATGTACATACTTCCTCATTCTGGGTATGGACTAGGCTTAGACCCCTTTACTTTCCCTTCCCTGTTAAAGTCCCCTACTTGGGTCGACATTCTCAGCACTCTCCCGAGTTCTTCTTCTGTCCCAAATTGGTGGCATGCACAGAGAGTAGGGTGTAACCCATGAGTACATTGAAGCCAAAGCCACTACAACTGGCCTGCAGGACTTGGCCGATTCCCAACAATGTCATTGGTATTACCAAACCCTGACAGCCAGCCCTTAAGACAGTCCATGTGGGTTTCTCAATGGGTATTGTTGGCACAGATATGGCAAAGGAAGCTTCTGATATTATTCTCATGGACAACAATTTCACATCGATCATCAGTGCTATCATGTGGGGCCATTGCATCAATGATGCTATCTGTAATTTTTTGCAGTTGCAAGTATCAATCAACATTGCAGCTGTCCTGATCACCATAATCACATCTGTGGCATCAAGCATTGAGGCCTCAGTTTTAATGGCTGTCCATCTGCTTTGGATTAACATCATTCAACACCCAGACACCTGTTGGAAAAAACCCATGGGTTGATTGGTTTGGGTTCCTATGTGTTTGGGTGTGGGTCACCAAAAGTTGACCCATGTGTGATCTGTGCCATTCCTTAGGCAAATCTGAAACATGG
>QLPI01007858.1:0-11818 GCA_003314275.1 Chroogomphus rutilus | reverse complement strand
CACCCAAGGACACCCGACCCGGTGACCCGTGCGGGTTGGCCTGACCCGTGCATTTCCCTACATCTACCTTGTGGGAGAACTACAAATCTCTAAACCAGTGCTTTGGCACCCAGGCTGGTTTCCTGGAATGGCACCTAAGTGGAGGCAAAACCCAGGACAGAATTGTGATAGAACAACATCTTCCCTAGTAATAAATACAAATAAAATCACAGAAAAATCAAGGGAATTAATCTCCTATTTTTACAACAGACTCTCCAATATTATAGCACAGGAAAGCCCCACAGAAACATAGTCTGCCATATCAAACAACAATTTATTTTGTTTATTTTTCTAAGATGAGATGCAAGTGTGAGCAGACAGACAGACTCCACCACATGGACAATATAATCCAATGTTTTGTCTGCAATGTTTGTGATTGCAAGGGTGTTGGTCATGTTTGGTTGTAATAATTCTAGTTTAAAGCCAAACTCTGGTTTTTATTTTAAAAATAAGAGGGGCATCGTTTCCCGTCCTCTTGTACGATTGAGCATTGGGTAAAGAGGACCCAGATATGAATGAACATGTCGGAGTTTTTACAGATACATACTACTGGCATAGCCAATGCTTCATTACAAGCCCAGGGTTATTATATACTATTTTATTTTTTTCAAGAAGTGCGTTGTCAGCGCACTGTCATCTTGCGAGCGGTAACTGGCAATAAACTCAACATCAGAGATTTAATCGAGAATTACAACGTGTACCTTGTGACCTACGGGTGGTGGCTGCTCGGTTTGTTGCACAGCGTGATTAATAGACAGTCCCCAATTTTTAATAAGGAATTTCACATTCAAGCAGAGCAGGGGGCCGAGAAGAGCAAAGATAGTTTCTCCGACCCGTTCATGTGTAGGCAGCACACTGGGATATAATTATGCTCCGTCCGAAACACGACATATTTATAGAAAGCTATCGACGTAAAGAATTGTTCAACCGATGCTGGCCCTCTCTTTTTACCAGGGGATGCGACCTCATTGTTCCTTTTAATGCAACTTTGGACCTCCCGGACCTTCACGTGTCCAAAGCGCGCTGCGGCATGTACCAATGCCTCAGAAATGCTGACGCACCGTCCTTCCTCATGCATCCGTCATTAGAGAACAGATTCCCACAGACTCGCCCCTTTCCCATTGTTAGGTACATGACGTAGCGTATAATTTAACACCTTCGCATGTCAAGGCACCGTAGAGCCCCCATGGCCTTGAAAAGCAGAACTAAGCTTGCACCTATTATCACACTAAATTCAACTCATATATAAATAGAAATAGACCCTTTTGGGCAGCTGTGTCCCGGACATCCAGATATATTCACTGGTCCTGAAGTGCGATGACAAAGAATGTTCGAGTCTCGGATTGATTTGGATACTCTGGCCCCATTCTGGGGTGGGTTTCTCCGTCAAGATGGGAGAATCTTGAGCAACGATCCGTATTTACGTGGAAGAATGCGCGAGCCCCACGTCCAGCTATACTCTCCACCCTATTTTCGTTGGACAGCCGTGCGTCACCGGACTCATTCATTCATTGTGATAGTCAACGTCGTCACTTTAACGAATCGAGGATCCCGAGTATGAGGTCAGAGATCATTTTTATATATATACATTTTCAGCGCGTCTAGGGAAAGGGAGAACCATTTCTGCATTTGTTGAACAACTCCTATTATTCAGAAGTCCAGGAATATAGCAGTAAATAAAAGGTAAGAAATTAATCAAAACCTCCTAATCGTCTCATATCTTGTTGTTCTGCCATGCTAATCGAGAAGCACAATTTGTGCCCAATATGTAAAGGTGGATACACACCCGTCGTTTGCTTGGTCCCGCTATGTAGGAGTGTGTCTGGAATGCCTGGGTTCGTCTGTTTCACTCAATAGGTGTTCCCAGCACCATAGCACTAAAGAAAAAACTACCTTCGGGTGAGGGAAGATAATTGCTCAACTCCAAGGCGCGGACTGTAAGGTGTGTGAATAACCTACAAACTTACAAGAAGCCAATGGTTATACAGTCCCAAGCTGCATTTGTCAGTGGCAGGGGAAGGATCATACAGTGACTCCTGCAGCCAAATTTCGCCCCGTCTATATTCTGTGGAAAGTAATATATGCATTAAAGACACATTTATATACGCTTGAAAGTCCTTACATTGATAACCACAAGTGGGTTTCCCGGAAAGCATGTGGTGCTAGGCCTGGTTGAACTTGACAAAACAAGGTTCTGGCGCTAGGATCCTTCGCACGCAGTCCTTGCAAGCTCACACGCTCTTATCTTTCAACCCGCCTCCTCACATAGTTGACGTCAATACCAAGCAGAAACATTTTCATTGTACCATAACATCCATGTCATCACCCGCAATCGTATCTACCGTCAGTGGGAACACTGTCTGTAAGTTTTTTTTTTCGACAGTGGATACAATGTATCTAAGAGCTAACCACCAGTCATATTCCGTTGCAGATGCGCACGGTGATGCGATTATACAGAATACCGTCAGTAAGTAAACCGTTACTTGATGACATTACTTTCATACTCAAGACAGCTTAGATATCTCGCCAGATCCCTTAGCATTACTCAACCCCGCAAAGCGCGCATCCTATGACACACGGTACGGCGCGGAAGGTGATCAACCCCATGGGTGCATGAAAGACACCCGCATACAGATATTGGCCGATCTACAGTACTGGGCACATGATCCTTCAACTCCAAACGTTTATTGGCTCAATGGCCAGCTCGGTACTGGGAAAACGACGATCGCACACTCGTTCTGCCAGAGTTTGGACACGCAGAACATGCTTGGAGGCAGCTTCTTCTGTTCTCGCTCAGGATTGACGGATGCACGCCGGATCATCCCCACGATCGCCACAATGCTTTCTCGATCTAACCCAAAGATCAAATCGGTCACCCATGACGTGCTCATGAACAAACCTGACATTGCCGATCTCAATGATCTCCTTGAGCAATTCCGGTCCCTGATCGTTAATCCTGTCAAGATCGCTACTGAAGATGAACAAGGGGTGTATTATGTTATCGTGATAGATGCCATGGACGAATGCTCAGCATCTGGAATTGTAGAAATGCTGATCACAGCCATCCTCGACAGCATCACAGGCATCCCTCTGAAATTTTTAATTACAAGTCGACCTGAGACCTGGATCAGGAGGGCATTTAATCGTGTCGCTGCACCTTCCCTCCTTCAAGAACTCACTCTTCACAAAGTTTCCGTCGAGGACAGCGAAGACAACGATATTGAAACATACTTAAAAAATTCACTGGCTACAATTGCGGACGATCGCGGATATTCACAACAAGCAGTTCCTTGGCCGTCCCAACAGGAACTGATGAGGCTTGTTTCCCAGTCAGATGGATTATTCATCTATGCCGCCACAGCGGTGCGGTACATCGGCGAAACGAACGTGAATCCCAAAGCGCGTCTAATTGAGTTGACTGGTTTGGCAATGCCACTTGCCTCCCTGGACAACTTCTACGCCATGATTATGGCCGAAGCATTCCGTAAACTCAGTGACAAGGAAATAACAACGAGACGAGACGTAATTTCCACAGTGGTGTTTCTCCAATGCCCGCTCTCGATTGCTAGCATTGCTTCCCTGTTAGAGATGACAGATGACGAGGTTGACATTGAATTGTCTCGTTTTCGTTCGGTGATCTATGTTCCTTCCACCAATGATGGACATGTCACCATCTTTCACGCCTCGTTTCATGAGTTCATCGTTGACCCGAAACGTTGCGGTAGGAACAGCATTGATGCTTCCGATACGCACCACAAACTCTCACTCAAGTGTCTCCAGACATTGAACAAGTCTCTTCGGTATAACATTTGCGGTTTGCCTGATCATGCTATATCCGCGCAGGTTCATGAAATCTCTAATCCCGACCTTATTTCTGAGTCTCTCCGATACTCTTGCTTGTACTGGGCTTCTCATCTTGTAGAGGCTCTTGCATTCCCAGCTGCAGACACTTCACCCATGCTCAGCGAGCTTGGGACATTCGCTGATACACACTTATTGCACTGGTTTGAGTGCCTCAGTTCGTTTGGAGAGCTTGTATCTGGGCTGAAGTCTCTCAGCATGGCAATACAGTCCCACTCGGTTAGTAATCAGCATGGTAGAGGAGTTTCGCTCACCATTTCCCCAGAAATACTCCAAGACCCATGCCCACCTTATGTTGCTACTCGAGGATGCTCGTCGCTACCTACAGATTGCATTTGAGCCGATGAAACATCACTGCCTCAACACGTATGGCTCAGCCCTCGCATGGATCCCTAAACGGGCATCCATAAGAGATCACTATTCAACATTGTTCGATAACTTACCTAGAGTAGTGGTGGGCATCGCGGGGCTATGGGGACCATTTAAGCATCTCATGTCACACCCTTCATCCGTACGCTCGGTTGCCTTCTCTCCTGACGGTACGCGTGTTGTCTCTGGGTGTTCTGACGGTTCGGCTCATATCTGGACTACCACTACGGGGGAGAATGAGCGGATACTGGTAGGGCATTCAGATCAAGTTTGGTCCGTTGCCTTCTCACCTAATGGCAAACACATTGCGTCTGGCTCAGATGACGGCTCGATTCGAATTTGGAATGCAAGAACAGGGGAGGTAGAGAATATCCTACAAGGACATTCAGGTAAAGTTAGGGCGGTTGCGTTCTCTCAAGATGGATCAAGTATTGTGTCAGGCTCTGAGGACACTACTACTCGGGTATGGGATCCCACCACAGGGGAATCGAAGTGCATACAAGAATTTAATTCCTCGGTGTGGTGCGTGGCGTTCTCGCCCGACGGGAAACATGTTGTTTCTGGCATGGAAGACGCCACTGTTTGCATTTGGCATGCCACTACAGTGACAGTTGAGCATGTACTCGAGGGAAATTCAGGGACAGTGTACTCGGTTGCCTACTCACGTGATGGGACACGTATAGCATCTGGCTCCTGCAACAGCTCAATCCGTATTTGGAATACACATACCTGGAAATTACAGCGCATACTACAGGGACATACAGATTGGGTAAACTCTGTTGCATTCTCTCCCGATGGCACACGCGTTGTGTCTGGGTCGGACGATCTATCAGTCCGTATCTGGCATGTTGTTTCGGGGGTCACAGAGCGTGTGTTTAAGGGACATGCGGGTTGGGTACGGTCTGTTGCATATTCCCCTGACGGGACACAGGTGGCATCTGCGTCACGCGACACCTCAGTACGGATTTGGAATGTGACGAGCGACTTGGAGATGGAACACAGTGCGGTCATAGCTCGGTGGTCCCTTTCACGTGACAGTGCACGCGTATTTTCTGGTTCGCACCCCACAATGGCTCGTATTTGGAAGGCAATTACGGGTAAGAAACTCGAGAGACATTCAGATTTTGTGCATACAGTCACATTCTTCCCTGATGGCACCCGAGTCGTGTCTGTGTCGACCGACGGGACCATCCGAGTCTGGAATGCCACCACCGGGGAGAGAGAACAAGTACTTGAGGGTCATTCGGGTTGGGTGAACTCCGTTGCTATTTCACCTGATGGGAAATACATCGTGTCTGGATCGGACGACAAGTCGGTCATTCTATGGAAGACAGCCACCGGAAAGGTAAAGCGCAAACTGAAGAGCCATTCAAATTTTGTGAAGTTCGTTGCCTTCTCGCCTGATGGGGGACGTATAGCGTCGAGCTCTCTCGACTGCTCTGTCCGGATATGGAATGTAACTACCGGGCAAGTAGAGCATATACTCACTGGCCATTCAGATTGGATGCACTGCGTTTCCTTCTCTCAAAATGGATCACGTCTCGTGTCTGGCTCGTCTGATCACTCCATTCGGATATGGAATACGATCGCCGGAGAGATTGAGCGGACATTGGAGGGACATTCATGGCCGGTGCAGTCCGTTGCGTTCTCATCTAATGACGCGCACGTCGTGTCTGTCTCGCATGACGGCTCAGTCTGTATATGGGACACTACCACAGGTGATCCGTCACCACTACTGGAACATGAATCCTTCCAATCCCCAGATGGGAGCAAAGTCTCTCCTGTTCTCCCTGGCCACTTCCATCCTTTTCCCCCTGCGGACCCGCAGATCTTCATCTCACCTAGTCGGGACTGGATTCTCGCTGACTTGCCATTGAAATCTTGTTGGATTCCCCTTGATTACCGCAATTTCCATACACATGTCTTCTCTCCCTCTAAAGTGTGCTTTGGGTATGGTTCAGGTGATGTTGTCATCATTGATCTCAAACCTGTACATCAGTAGCATAACATTGTACATGCAGGGTTTGTGTCAGATCAGGTTTTTAAAGATTTGCAACTCTAACTTCTTTGTTGATTGCATCTTCATTGTCTTATCACGTCAACAATTAAGCTAGATGTAACACCGCATAACTGAATAGATCTGCAGATGGATTGAGAATAATTGTAAACTCATGTGTGGGAGGCCATTTAAGCATGCCCAGCGAGAATACATCCATTGGAGAAATTTCAGGCAATGAATTTTGGAAATATGTGTGAATGTCATTTTGTATCACATCCTGTGTGGCTTCCTGCAGAGATCTATTGATAAAGACTGCCATATCCAACAGATGCACATGATGGGGGAAAGGCACACTTGTTATGAAGTGATTCCAGAAATTCAGATTAAATCTTCCCTGCATAGTTTACAAAAGAAATAACTAGGTAAGTTTCTCATATGCTTATCTATAATGAGGGATGGGAATAACTGAGATATCTATGATATGCAGATCCTTTGTTTGATATGCCTCTGTTAATCACAGGAGTCCCAGCCAGATTTTTTTTTTTTCAGTTTGGAAGGGTGTTATTAGTGATTGGCATGGGTAACCCCCAGGTATTTTATGCCTACCTGTACCCGTACCCAAGAATACCCGTACCCTTAGCAATGGGTAGTGGGTTATGGTAGGTAGGGGTACAGGTACCCGTGGGTTTAACAGGTATTGCTTTTACCTGTGACCCACAATGGGTATCATTCTTACCTGCAGGTTCAGGACAGAGCTGCAGACAACGCTACAACTGCCTTTGACCTCAGGACATTACCTGAAATGGCACACAAAAAAGTGCTCAACCCAAAGCCAAAAAGTCAGAATGGTATTGGGGTGTATCTGCAGATGGCGTATAGAGTGTGTGCTCAGCATTCCACCAATTCTGGAAGAATCCCTCTAAGAACACCAATCAACCCTGGCCCTGCACCATCCATGAGTGCACTGCCTGAGGGGATGAGAGGCACCAGTATCCAGACACAAGACATCGTGGCAAGCCATGTGATGGCATGCAATGATATAGGAGGGGGTGAGCGAAGAAGTGAGGTCAGAGGGATGGGATTTATATATCTGTGGTTCGGTTCGATTCGATTGTGGGGGTATATAGTGTCAAGAAGTACTTGCCCATGAGATACATACTAATCAATGCAAGCGAATAATGCAAGCGAGCAGAAAACAATGGACAAAACGAGCGAACAAAGGGAAAAAAAAGGCTGACTGTAAAGCAACCCGTGAGGCATGTGGATAAACGAGGTGGTGAGTGGAACACAAGGCAGGGGGCAACAGGATTGGGGCCAGCAGGATTGGGCCAAGAGGACTGAGGCCAGCAGAATCAGTGAGTGTGTCAGTTTGGCTGCCACTTGGGTCGTAAGAATAGGAGTGGTGCATGCTGTATGATTTGCTGTAGGAATTTTTGTAAGATTTGCCATAGTAAGATTTGCCATAGTAGCATGGCTTATACAAGTCCATGTCGTCAGTGTAACTATAGGATTTGTAGTACTCCCTCAGGGCCAGCTAGTGATGGTGCTTCTGCTTCTTGACTGTGTGGTACCTCTGGGGTGCAAGCTGCCCAGTCTCTCCTGAAATTTTGTTGGGCTGTTTGCCAAGCAAATCTGGTGAGGACTGATTGCCTGAGCCACCGTTGAGCAGAGCATCAGTGAACCAACGATTGCCACTGAACGGTTCACCTGCAAACTGATCGTCATCCACACAGTCGTTCATCTGCAACACAGTAAGAAAAGGGAAGCATCAGAGGTGTATAGAGCCACTCACTCTGGGACACATATCAGGATCTCCCTACACAGACTTGAGTAGACATACATGTCCTATCGGAGGGAAGAGGGATAAGTAGAGTAACCAAAATATAAGTGGTGAGATTGTGGGAAAGAAATAGAACAATAAGGAATGGCCAAGAATAAAACAATAGGGCCACAAGTGAGTCGCAGGGAATAGTGAATGTCCCATGGGTAAGCGAGTGAGGGGGAAAGAAAAAGAGTGTAGGGATGATAAAGAATAGGGGTTGGGGAAAATGATAATGAACCAGGTGATGAACCTGGTGTACCAAACTGAAGCCATATGCCTGTTATGGCCCGTACTCTCAATAAACCCATACCAGCCCCCACAATGACCCATACCTTTTCCAGGACCTTTCTGATCACTCAAAGTCTGAATAACCGAATTCCAGATGTCCGATACATCATTCCGAGGTTCTGTGTTTCCAAACCTCCAAAGATTCCGAAAGTCAAGGTTCCACTCCTTTGATAGACGACGCGCAGGATCATTGCATACCTCACTCCTTTGTTCTTTGCTTTATATTGCCCCTTGTACTCCCTTCCCCCCTTGTCTTTACTCAGTAAAAGATAGTACAAGACTAGATACATGTATATAAGTCACCAGTCAACTAGACTATTCGCCAGTACAAATATCGACTTAATTCTGCATCGTAGTTTCTGATTAAGTTCCAGTAAACTTTCCGACTCTCCGAAATTAGGGACAGATGATCGAGGAGGGTGTAATATATAAGTTGAAGCCAAGTCCCTGCGACCTCGAACCACTCGTACCACCCTATACCGTAAACAGTCCCAAGACCCCCAGTGTTCCCGACTTCTGTCCGCTCCAATTCCGATCCAATCCCGAGCCTTAGTCCCCCGTCCTTGGAATACAAATCCCCCCTTCAGAAACCATATGAATCCCCCCTTCGGAAACCATTCGGAACCCTCCAAAAACCCTTCTGGAAGTCTCTAGCTAAGTGCCGACACGCAGATTTAACAATGCCATGGGATGATATGAGTAAGGGTCGGTCGGTTGGTACTGCCGAGTAAGTCAAAGCACGATGTGTGATCGTGATACGCACACACTGTATGTGCTGTATGTGTTGTATGCATTGTATGTACCGTATGTGCTGTATGCTTCATACGTGCCATACATGCCGTATGCACTATACATGTTGTACATGCTATACATGCCATATGCGCAGTACACATCACGCGTATGCGTTGTATGTGCCATATGCATCATATGCACCATATGTGCTGTATGTATTGTACGCGCCATATGCACCATACCCATTGTATGTGCCATATGCACCATACGCATCATATGCATCGTATGTGCCATATGCACTGTATGCGCCATATGTGCTGTATGCACCGTACATGTTTTCAGTAGTGGTCTTGACAGGATTGACAACCAGGGAGACGAGCACTTAGCCTCAAAGGAAGCTGAGCGCTCCCAGGTATATCAAGATAGCATTCCTCTACTGCCAGTCATGTCTGATGGTCTGTCAAGTGTCGGTTACTGACGGACTTCGGTACTGCCGAGGGGTGTTGTCGAAAGGTCGGGCAGACTATGGCCAAGTCCTGCAGGCCAAGAGTAGTGGTGTTGGCTTCAACGTACTTGTGTGTTGTGCCCTACTTGCTGTGCATGCCACTGTATTTGCAACAGACAGGTACTCGGGGGGATGCTGAGGATGCCGGCCCGAGTCGAGGAATTAACAGAAGAGAAGAAGGTAGAAGGGCCTAAGCCTAGTCGATACCCAGAATGAGGAAGTATGTACATGCATGTCCTACTTTTATAGGTTAAGAAGCGACATGTGGAATAAGGAATGTGGGACAACAAGGTATGCAGAGCATGTGGCCATTGTCCACAATGAACAAAATTAGAACAAGGAATGCAAAGCGGGGATAGAACAATAAAAGACAGGATAATAGAATCGTGACTCAAGATGGGAGAATAGAGAGTGGCCGAGTATAAAACAATGGGGTCGTGTCCGAGGATAATACAAGGACAGGAAGTCCCAAGGTAAAACGGACCGAGGGGTGTCGATGGCGGATGTGCCGAGCTGGGACCATCACACCAAGTGCTATGCATGTGACGTGGGCACTTGGTTGTGGATATAGGATGATTGCTCGGTCAGTACTGCTGGTGGATGGGTCTCGGTACATGGACTTGACATGGTCTTTCCAACAAGGGTCACAAGGATGGCCAGTGTATGCTCAATGGTCAAGTCTATGGTCACCATGTGTCTGCCTCTCAGAATGGCAAGCCCGACTTATATGAGCCCAAATTTGTCGAATGGGGCTATGGCAGCATGGGCAGCGTTGCTAACAACCAAGTAAAGTCCTGCTCTGGTCCAGATTGGGCCAAATTGCAAAGTAAAGGCAAAGTGCTTGGCAGTGGTTCTGACATTGATGAAGATGACAGCAGTGTGGGGATGGTTATATAAGCAAGGTTCGGTGCTAACTTCGCTTATATAAGCATACCCATGAAAACCCGCCTGTGGGTACAGGTTTGGGCCAGGGTGGAAATCCTGACCCTGACCCTTACCCACATGGGTTTTCAATACCCGTGCCAATCACTAGGTGTTATTTTACCTGGATTCATGATCAAGTATTCTTTGCTCTTTGAGTGAGAGCATCCACTTTTGGATTTGAACAAAAATGAGTATTTTAGCTGTTCTACCATTCACCTAACATTTCTATAAGTGGTTTCTCACAGTAGTTTTTTTTTTTAAAAAGGTTCATAATTTCTTTGTAGTATCCATGGTCTATCATTTTAGAATGATCATCTGCAAGCATAAATGCTATCATACAAGAACAAGTAGGATGGAGAAATAAAATGTATTTACCTGTTATTTATTCATTGTTCTTTTTTAAGAATTATTGCCAATATAATTGGAAACACCCCTTGTTCTTTGCAGTTACTACTTTGGTAGTATAATCTGTAGGATTAAGCTTCACTATATTTATTGGAGTGACTGTAATAAAGCTAATTCATTTCATCAGGACATTCTGCATATGTTCTTGATGTATTCTGGGATTTTGAGAGGCAGGTACTCAACATGTAAGTGCTCAAACCAAATAAAAATCAAATCAGAATTGTAGCAAACCTGTACTCTCCTGATCGGTGGGCTGGGATCAACTTCAAGCCTATGCAGTGAGTTGACCTTGAGTTCAGGGTCAACTGCACCTCCTTGTCAACTGGGAGAATGGAACATGGTATAACAGTTTACCTGTGCATCCACCACATCTGCTGTAAGGGCAACCCTCTTATAGCCCCGAAGTATATCTCAGAGGCGAGCTAAGCAGGGGGAATCCAAAGTGTTTAATTATCTACTACTTTAAATACATGTGGAGTCCTCACCTAAGCAGGGGGAATCCAAAGAGGAAAGTCTAAGGATCCCGCTGCTGGTGAGCCCCTTTTATACCCTTTATATGGGTGGTCTGTGCACTAGCTTACAAATCAATACATCGGAGTTTGTAGAGCCAATCTCTTGGTACTAAGTCCGAGGCTCGGGTATCTGTTCCGAGCTCTAGTCATCATGTATTAAGACCTTTCTGTCTCCACTCGGTGGTTTCTGGTCCTCTTAGCCTCGGAGTTGGTCGGAGTTCAAAGAGGGACTTCGGACCTGTATCAGGCCTCGGAACTGATCGGAGTTTGTAATGGAACCTCGGAGTTTGACTGGAGTATAAAGAGGGTCGTCCCCTGACATCACCCCCCCTTCTAGAGTGTTGCGTCCTCGTGGCACGGAA
>QLPI01007848.1:0-24779 GCA_003314275.1 Chroogomphus rutilus | reverse complement strand
ATTTCTTTTGTAAGATAAAATAAATAGGTATATTTTCCGAATATACACTTAGTTGTTGACTATACTGAGGAGATAAAATAAATAGACTGCCTAGAAAATTGACAAACCTACTGCACATTTGCTCATAATCTCATCACCAATTCTCCCAGGTGCCCCGCACTAAAGGCAGTTCTGGCACCAACTCCCTGCTCAATGACCTCTGGTTACTTATTTGCAATGCCAGGTTCCTTACTTCTTTTCACAATTCTTCATTTGCAATCCGACCCTTGGAATTCTCCCACCAACTGTCCACCATCTCTCAATAAAGGAGGTCAACTGATTGCCTCAACTCCTGAATTGTAAGAGTAAGGGCAATAACAGGCAAAGGAGAGGGAGATATGGGGGCTACAGGTGGTGGGGGAGCAATAGGAACAGCTGACAGTGAGGGAGAGTGAGGGGAGAGGATGGCTGGAAAAGATGGTGCTGGTGGAGGGACAGGAGCTGGTGGTGAAGGAGCTGGTGGTGTGAGCAATGACACTATAATACATGGTGTTGGCACTGCAGTGGGCAGTGAGGGAGCAGGCAGTGGTGATGGCTCAGGAGGTGGTGGGGATGGTTGTAGAGGCTGGGGAGTAGGTGTAAGGGCAACTCTCCATTAGTACTGATACCGGCAACTGCTGGAAGCTAGAACCAGCAGGACACTACCTAGCCCTGGTATTAATAGAAATGGACCAGTCCATTGGGGCTAGGGGAGCCAGGCCCATTGTTTCTCTCTCATCACGCACGGGCCTTGACAGCTAACATATATAAGGACCCTTAGTGACCCTTCTCACACCTCAGTTGTTACACCTTCATGTTCATCTGAGGTACGTACACCTATTTACTACAGACTACTAGACACTAACTATCTACCTAGTAAGCTGCATTAATCTTTTCAGGTATATAATATAGTCATTACACCTTCGTGTTCATCTGAGTAAGCTGCGTTACTCTTTTCAGGTTATGGGCCCTGGCCGAACTTAGACAGACACAAAACACAACGATGTTGATGTGATCCCTCTACCAATACTTTACCGTCATCTACCTTACAATGACAACTACAAAGAACACCACAGGTTACTCCAGCCCCCCGATCTTCACTGATGAGGAGAAGTTCAACGGCACCAACTGGCTAGACTGGAGCAAGGTGATACTAGTTGCCACCCATCTCCAGGGTGCCAAGGCCTACCTCGAGGGAAATGTTACTATCCCCACTACCACTGCACTAGTCACACCCACAATGGCCAAGACACCTTGGATATCACCCACCCCTTCCTTTGACAAATATAATGTTCGCAACACCTGGACAATGGCACTATTATGCTACAACATCAAGAACCCTACAGGTCTTGGTGTCAAAACTGATGGCATTGCAGCAGAGGCCTGGACCTCCCTCATATCCCAGTACAAAATCACAAGCGACCTCGCACTTGTCAATGCACAGTAGGAACTACACGGGATAATGTATTATGATGGCGATGACATTCTGGCTCACATTGCCAACCTCTGAACCAAGTGGGTAAAAGCAAACTCTATTGGGGCAGCGATCAAAGACACCGACTTCCACATGATCCTCCTGCAATCACTGCCTGCCTTGTGGGACCCCCTTATCGCAACCCTAGATACTGTCAAGTACATGTACCGAGGATCCGATAACTCGGCGGTACTGACTAAAATACTCCATTAGTAACCAAGTACGAACCATTCCATGAGTTGTCCTCGGCCAGACGCACATATCGGTCACAACCCTCATTCCTATGCTTACTCCTCACTCCTCGGTCCGCCTCATCTCAGGACTTCCTGCCCTTGTGTTATCTTCGGTTATGGCTTTGTTTTACAATCGAGCATTTTCTATTGTATTAGGGCACGTCCTATTATTCTGTCCTTTATTGTTTTATCTCCACCTTACATTTCTTATTCTAATTTTACTCGTTGTGGACAATAACCACATGCTCTGCATATCTTGTTGTCCCACATTCCTTATTCCACATGTCGCTTTGTAACCTATATAAGTAGGACATGGATGTACATACTTCCTCATTCTGGGTATCGACTAGGCTTAGGCCCTTCTACCTTCTTCTCTTCCGTTAAAGTCCTCGACTCGGGCCGGCATCTTCAGCATCCCCCTGAGTATCTGTCTGTTGCAAATACAGTGGCACGCATGGCAAGTAGGGCACAACGCACGAGTACGTTGAAGCCAACGCCACTACTCTTGGCCTGCAGGACTTGGCCATAGTCCGCCCGACCTTTCGACAACACCCCTCGGCAGTACCGAAGTCCGTTAGTATCCGGCGCTTGACAGATACATACAAATCCTCAGGAGATGTCATAGTGCATATTATGATGCACTGGGACCACATCAATTGCTTGGCTAAGGTCACAACCCCTAACACATCAGCAATTGCACTCAAGGCAGATGCCAGACAGGCAGCCTGAAACAAGCTCACCAGCATCAATAAGAATTGCGGTAGATGCGGTCACCTTATTGCAGACTACTACTGGGAAGGAGGAGGAAAGGAAGGCCAATTTCCACCTGGTTTTGGGCAAAGAGGGGGCACAACAGGCTCTGCATTGTCAACAGTCAGCTCTGGACCCTCACCTTTCACACAAACCACGGCGAAGGCAGCAGACACCGAGACCACATACACGCTAGTAATGGCACTTACCTCTCAGGACCAGAGGGATACCCCACCCACAACCAATCTGTTATGGCCCATGCCCCCAATAAACCTATATTAGTCCCCACAACCACCCACACCTTTTCCGGGACTTTCTTACCGTTAAAAGTCTGGAATGATCATTTTCTGCAAATCCATTGCATCAACCCGAAGTTCTGTAATCCCAAACCCCTGCGATTCCATGACCTAGGTTCCACTCCTTTGATAAACAATACACAGGATCATCGTGTACCTCACTCCCTTGTTTGTTAAATCCATGTGTTAGCGCTTAGCTAGAGGTTTCCGGAAGGGTTTCTGGAGGTTCCGAATGGTTTCCGAGGGGGGGTTCATACTCCGGAGATGGAGGGACTAGAGGTCATGGGTTCACGGTCAGAATCGGAAAGGGGCAGAAAGACGGGAAGTGCCGGGGGGTCTAAGACTGCTCACGGTATTAGGTGGTTTGAGTGGTTTGAGGTCGCAGGGACTTGGCTTCAACTTATGTGTTGCGCCCTCCTCGATCATCTGTCCCTAATTTCGGAAAGTCAGAAAGTTTACCGGAACTGAATCGGAAACTATGACGCAGAATTAAGTCAATATTTGTACTGGCGAATAGTCCAGTTGACTGGTGTCTTATATACATATATCTAGTCTTTGTACTAACTTTTGCCGAGTAAAGACAAGGGGGGGAAGAGAGTACAAGGGGCAATACAGAACAAAGAACAAGGGAGTGAGGTACGCGATGATCCTGGGCGTCATTTATCAAAAGAGCAGAACCTTGGCTTCAGAATCTTCAGAGGTTCGGGAATGTGGAACCTTGGGTTGATACAACGGAATTTGGAAAGCGGTTGTTCAGGCTTTGGGTGGTCGGAAAGGTCCTGGAAATGGTGCGGGTGGTTGTGGGGTTTAATGTGGGTTTATTGACAGCATGGGCCATAACATTGTTCTTCTTTCTCTATTAGCCCCTTGTACTCCTTTCTCCCCCTTGTCTTTACTCGGCAAAAGATAGTACAAGGATTAGTTACATGTATATAAACCCCTAGTCAACTGGACTATTCGCCAGTACAAATATCAACTTAATCTGCATTGTAGTTTCTGATTCAGTTCCAGTAAACTTTCCAGCTTTCTGAAATTAGAGACAGATGATCGAGGAGGGCACAACACATAAGTTAAAGCCAAGTCCCTTCGACCTCGAACACTCGAATGACTAGCCATATGACCTAATACCGCAAACAGCTCTAAGCCCCCGGTGCTTCCCGTCTTTCTGCCTTTCTGTTAGAGTCTGGTAAAGCCGAGGAGTCGGTCAAGTCCTGCAGGTTGTTCGGGGTGGCTAGGCGTCAATGTGCTCGTGCGTTGCGCGCTGCTGTTCCGTGCGTGCCACTGATTTGGACAGGGGTGATGCTTGTGAGAGTACCGAGGGCATCGGCTTCGAGTGGAGGACTTGAGCAGGGGAGAAGTGGACGAGAGTGTTACGTCCCATGCCCCCAACAAACCCATACCAACCCCCACAATCACCCATCCCCGTTTCCGAAACCTCCCCGACCACCGAAGGATGGAAGATCACCCTCCGTGGTTCCCGTTCCCATGACGTCCGTCCGAACCCCGCTAGTCCGACCCCGATTCCCATGACCAAGGTTCCGCATCTTGATAACCGACGCGCCAGTTTATCGCATACCTTACTCCCTTGTTCTTCTTTACTATTGACCCCTTGTACTCCCTTTCTTCTTGTTTTATGACCGGCAAAGATAGTACAAGGATAGTCGCATGTATATAGTCTGCCAGTCGACTGGACTGTTCGCTAGTACGAATATCGATTTAGTCTCCCCACCTAGTTTCCGATTCATTCCTGGTAATTCCCCATCCCCTCTCCGAAATTAGGGACAGACGATCGAGGAGGGCACAACACATAAGTTGAAGCCAAGTCCCTTCGACCTCGAACACCTCAGTGGCCAGATTGAACCATTCCGCAACCGACCCTAAGTTCCTGGCGCTTCCGCCCCCGTCCGTAGTCCGTCCGACTCCACCTTTGGTCCTCGGCCCCGTTACGGACCTCCACGCTAATCCGGATAGCCCCTTTGGAAGTACTAGCTAAGCGCCTGACACACGGACTTAACAGAGAGGGTCTGAACCAAGTTGATATTCTGAGTGAGGAACTATCTACATACATACGCTACTTATATGGGTTAAGAAGCAAGATGTGGAACAGGGTGGCGTAGGGAATGGAGAACAATAAGGTATGAAAAACCATGTGGAAGTATTGTTCAGTTGATCAAGAATAGAATAAAGAATGTAGGCGAGAATAGAATAATAGAGTATGGCTGAGAATAAAATAACAAAGGAGTGGATGAGAATAGAACAATGGAGGACGGCCGAAAATAAAACAATAGGGCCGTGATAGAAATAATAAGTGGGTATCAAGTGTCCCGGGAGAGGACGGGTAAGGGAATGGACGTGAAATGGGAGAATCATGAGAGGTAGAAGGGATAGGTGGGAGAGGTAGTTTATTCGATGTACTGGACGTGCCGAGCCAAAACCTCGGGGTAGTGGGGACAATGGGTAAAGGCCGGTCGGTCAGTCGGTATTTCTGAGTGAGTCGGAGCTCGATATCGTAGGCTTGACACTTTCTATCTCCATCCATGAATCCGCAATCTCTAGCCTCTCCATCATCGGAGCCTTGACCCCCCTCATGGAAACCCATCGGAAGCCTCTGGAAACCCTTCCAGAAGTATCTAGCTAAGCACCTGACATGTGGACTTAACACAATCACAGTGATACGCCTCACTACCAACTGGAAGAAATGACTGTGTATGTTATATCAAACAATGCAGAGATCAATGTACCTAGAGAATCACATGTACCAGATGAAACAGGTGTTAGGGCATTAATGGCAGACATAGATAACTACAGTGTACTCACTTACGCAGACTCTGGAGCGAGCAATTACTGCTTCAGAAATAAGACTGATTTCTCCACTTATATCAAGTTCCCTGAAGTACAAGAAGGACAAGCTGTGAGCAAAGGAGCACGCTTCAAGATCCTAGGTAAGGGAACTGTGATCAAAGAGTACTACTCCAATGGGAAATCCACCAGAATCACCTTCCAGAACACTCTCCATACCCCTGACTTCGCAGCTAATCTAATATCCATTAGCCACTTTGACATTGCAAACTTCACAATCCTTTTTGGTACTGGAGAAGCAGTATTCAATGATCCAATGGGCAAGACCTTCATATCAGCAAAGCGAGTATGGGGAATGTACATCCTACCTGAAACACCCCCAACAGCAATGCCCACAAGATCCCATGAGAAGCCAGTGACAATTGACGGCTGGCACCACCGCTTTTCACATGCTGGAATATCTGTGATATGAGAGCTCAAGAGTAAAAACCTAGCCAATGGACTGGACATCACCACTGGGGAGAGCCTACTGGGATCATGCGAGGACTGCATTTATAGGAAGCAAGTCTCAAGGCCCTATGATGAGGTAGTCACCCCTGAACAGGAGGTACTAGAGCAAGTCCACATTGACCTTTGGGGACCATCACGGGTCCAGCCAGTTGGGGGAGCAAATTACATGATGCTGTTTACTAACAGTGGATCATCATTCAAGAAACCATACTTCCTATTGGAAAAATTGGCAGATGCAACCCTCTGGGCTCTGAAGGACTACAAGGTGGAAGCAGAGAGGCAGATGGGGAAGAAGCTGAAGACAATACAAGTTGACATGGGGAAAGAATTCATCAACAAGGAAACCAAAGATTTCTGCAGGGAACACGGAATTACCATTGAGTCAACATCACTGTATGCACACACTTCTAATGGGGTCTCAGAAAGGGCAAACCAAATGGTCATCACAGGTGTGCGATGTGTACTTAGTGACTCCAGAATGAAACCATCACTCTGGGCAGATAGTGTATCATATGTTACCTACATACTAAATCTGATACCCTCATCATGCCACAAGGGGAAGGTACCAGCCGAAGTATGGACAAAGAAACAACAAGATGTCTCACACCTCAGACCCTTTGGATGCACAGCCTACGTGAAGGTTCCCAAAGAGGTTAACCCATCAAAATTGAGCCCAGCATCGGTCAAATATTACCTTATCGGGTACTATGGTCATGATGGCTACAAACTCTTCGATAAAAACACAGGAACATTCATAAAGAGTCAGGATATTATCTTTGAGGAAGGGTGGGGAAACCGAACACTCCCCATACCACATGACTACTCTCCCAAGGATTTTCAGATATTCCCAGATGAACCACCCCCTCCAGAACTTTCAGACATAATGAAGACTACTACCACGGGAAGAATCATACACGATATCATACCTATCGCACCAAGGCATAGACCAACAGATGTACTACATGAGAGTTTCCCAGGGCCAAACCAAACTACTATACTACAACCAGCGCATCAAGCACAACCCAGCCCAACACAAACTACAACATTACGATGATCTACACATAACATAACCCAAATGACAGCAGCACAAGAATCACATGAATCAGAGGAGCACATAGCCACAGCAAGACAGGGAAATAAGGCATGGGCAACAGATAAGAGTACAACTGCACACACAAACTATGCACATACCCAACCTATCGATCCTAATCATGACCCAGACTCTAAGTTAGTAATGGCCCTTCTAGTACCCACAGACCCAAGTCTAGAGACGTTTTTACCAAAATCTTACAACAACATGCTCAAACAATGGGACCTCTGGATGCCACCAATGGAAGCTGAAATGAAAAACATGGAGGACAAAGAGGTTTTCACTAAGGTTCCACGTCCAAAGGACAGGGAAGTCATAGGCTCAAAGTGGACTTACAATCTGAAGTACGATTCACTGGGTAGAGTCACCAAGAGGAAAGCATGCCTTGTTGCAAAGGGATTTACCCAGATACCTGGACTCGACTTTGATCAAACTTATGCCTCTGTTGCCCGCTTGGAATCAGTACAGATGGTGAGTGCAATCATTGCATTCTATGACTTACGACCTTGGCAGGTCGACTTCATTACTGCATATCTAAATAGCAAGAACAAGTTCCTAGTCTACATGGAACAAGCACCTGGCTTCATTATCCCAGGGGAGGAAGGCATGGTAAACAGAGTTGACAAGATGATATACGGCATGATGCAGGGAGTGCACGACTGGGAGGATGAACTGGACGGCACATTTGACGCACTTGGATATTATAGATCCAAGGCAGACCCATGCATATGACATCGACTTGTCAATAGGGAATATACACTATCGTATACCTACACCAATGCCATCTTAGGAGGATCAATGTCCATGTCCAAGGAAGCAAAAGCAATAGGGGAGCTCAGGACTGCTATGATATCAAGAAGATTGAGGAGCCTGGGGGTGGAAGATACATTCTCGGGATGAGTATGAATCAGAACAATGATACAGGTACCATTACTATCTCCCAACACCCCTACTGCGAACGGCTCCTAGAAAAGTTCGGGATGAAGGACTGCAACCCTAAAACTACACCACTTCCCACCGGTATTACACAGACAGACCTCGATATCCTGCTTACCAATGAAGACACACGCTTCATGACAGACAAGCCATATTGGGAGGCACTCGGGTCTATCATGTGGCTACAGGCAGCTACTCGCCCTGACCTCTCATTTGCAGTCAACGTACTTGTACGATACCAATCAAACCCAGGACCATGACACTGGAAAGCCTTACAACACATCCTAGCGTATATTAAAGGAACCATGAACTACATGCTCTCCTACTACCAGGACTCAAACGAAGAGATTAAACCGATCGGGTTTGCAGACTCAGACTACACAGGAGATGAGACAATGTACAAATCAACCTTGGGATATGTCTTCAGCAGGTGGACCAGTCTCATGGAGTTCAAAATGCCAAGCCACGATTGCACTCTCAATGACAGAGGCAGAGTACATAGCACTCAGAAGAGCATGCCAACAGCACATGTGGATGTACTCCTTCATGAGTGAAGCAGGCCTGGAGTAGGAGCGACCTGGGATCCTTTACAATGACAATACCAGCACAGTCGCACTTACTGAGAATGCGAAAGGCCATGCGAAACGCAAACATATCCACATATCCCACCATTATGTCCAAGAGAGGGTAGATGAAGGAGATGTCAAAGTCATACATGTCTCATCAGAAGATAACAAGGCAGACATATTCACAAAGGCCCTACCACAAATCCTACATGAACGTAATGTCAAGGTGTTAGGACTACTTGGACCCAATGCCATTTAGGGGAGTATTAATAGAAATGGACCGGTCCATTGCAGGAATAGGGGCTAGGGGAGTCAGGCCCATTGTTTCTCTCTCATCATGCATGGGCCTTGACAGCCAACATGTATAAGGACCCTTAGTGACCCTTCTCACACCTCAGTTGTTACACCTTCATGTTCATCTGAGGTATGTACACCTATCTACTACAGACTACTAGACACTAACTATCTATCTAGTAAGCTGCATTACTGTCAGGCTTTGGGACTGCCAAAGATGTGGGTGGGCAGCAGCCAAGTCCTGCAGGCTGGGAGTAGTGGCTTTGGCTTTAACGTACTCATGCGTTGTGCCCTACTTGCCATGCGTGCCACCTATTTGGGACAGAGAAGATACCTGGGGGTGCCAAAGGTATTGGCCCAAGTGGAGGACTTTACAGAGGGAGGAAGGGATAAAGGGGCTAAGCCTAGTTGATACCCAGAATGGGGAAGTATGTACATACATGTCCTACTTATATAGGTTAATAAGCGACATGTGGAATAAGGAATGTGGACAATAAGGTATGCAGAGCATGTGGGGGTATTGTCCACAACGAGTATAATTAGAATGAAGGAATGCAGACAGGGATATGACAATAAAAATAGAATAATAGGAACATAGCTGAGGATAGAACAATAGGGAGTGCCAGACCATAAGACAACAGTGTCATAGCCGTGGATAAAACAAGGACAGGATGTCCTGAGGTGAGACGGGTCAAGGAACGAGGAGTGGAACGGGTAGGATTATTGGATTGGTGAATAGGATAAGGTGGATAAGGAATGGGGATGAGGAATGGGAACAAGGGATGCGGATGGTGGATGTGCCGAGCCAAGAATGGTGTATTAAGTATGTGGCTTGGTCACTGGCTGGGTACTTGGTCGGCACTGCCGAACTACCAGGCCTCGGTACGTGTACTTGACAATTACTCTTTTCAGGTATATAATATAGTCGTTACACCTTTGTGTTTGTCTGAGTAAGCTGCGTTACTCTTTTCACCTGGACTTCCTCCTAAGCCTGACTCTGGGACTCTAACCCAAAGCCTACCCACAGAAGCTTCTCAGACTTTAGGTAGAGGAGATCCAAAGAATAGTTATATTTACCAGCTACTACTAACAATGTTGCATACCTGTTACATACCATTGCAATGGTTGGTGAATACATGTAACAAGTTGCTGTTTAAATAGTGCCCACAGACTAATGCCAGATAACCTGGCATAGTGGCCTTTTGGCCCAGTTGGAAGAACACATCACTGTGGGAATTTGTTGCCTTTCACAATACCTTTAGGTAGAGGAGATCCAAAGAGAACCGAGTGAGGGTCTCCTTACCTAATCACTAGCTATATAGCTACTGTGTCACAATAAGTACAAATAGCAAGGAATAACCGGTAACATGAATAAGAGAAAGTGTCAAGTACACGTACCGAGGTTCCGGCTATTCGGCAGTGCCGACCGAGCAGCCATTCCAAGTCCATGTCCAAGTGTCCACGCCACATGCAAGTCACTTGGTATGCCATTCTAGGCTTGGCACGTTCCGCCACACCATTTTCCCATTCCTCGATCTGCTTCACTTCGGGACTTCCTGTCCTTGTATTATCCTCGGTCACAACTCCATTGTTTTATACTCGGCCACTCCTTATTGTCCTATCTTGTGTCATGACTCTATTATCCTATCCTTTATTGTTCTATGCCCGTTTACATTCCTTCATTCTAATTTTACTCATTGTAGACAATGACCGCATGCTCTGCATACCTTGTTGTTCCACATTCCTTATTCCACATGTCGCTTCTTAACCTATATAAGTGGGACATGCATGTACATACTTCCTCATTCTGGGTATCGACTAGGCTTAGGCCCTTCTACCTTCTTCTCCTCTGTAAAGTCCTCGACTCGGGCCGGCATCACCAGCATCCCCCCAAGTACCTGCCTGTTGCAAAACCAGTGGCACGCAGGGCAAGTAGGGCGCAATGCACGAGTACGTTGAAGCCAACGCCACTACTCTTGGCCTGCAGGACTTGGCCATAGTCTGCCCGACCTTTCGACAGTACCCTTCGGCAGTACCGAAGTCCGTCAGTAACCGAAGCTTGACAGAAAGGGAGAATGGGAGTAAGTTATATAGGAAATTAAGGAAAATGTTAGGAAAGTAAGGGAAATGGAAATGGGGCCTAAGGGTTATCCTTTGGCAGAAAGGGAAAATAGAATAATAGGGAAGGAATTAAAGGTGATTATAAGGAAATTAAAGGAAAGAGAATAGGCCCTCAGGGCTGTCCCCTAACAGTAGGAGTGTTGGGAAGGAAGAGAGGAGTACATACTCTGGGCTCTATCCTCACCTTTTTTGAGGGGCCCACCTCATCATCCTCTTTGTTTGTTTCCTCTGGTGTATCTTTCCTCACCCTTTTCTTCAACCTCAGATTTTCAGTGACCTTAGGATTCTGTTCCTTTCTCTTTCCCTTATTGCCTTTCTGCCTATTCATTCCTTGACCTCACTCATTTATACTACACCCAACTCCCCTCTCACCACACTATACACATGCACCCAAGTCCAAGTCTCCTTCTCACTTCTTCAGGCACATGTTGCCTCACTTTTTGCAGTGTTTGCAGGATGTTTCAGCCATACAGCCTTGCAACAAAGGTGTCAATTCATCTTCTTCACCTAACTTTGCATTTCAATAGAAGATGCCATGGAAATTGCCCTTGTCATTTTGCATCTGAAGACAGACATACTGTAAACAAATGCTCAGAAAAAAATGAAAAACCGGGACAACTTCACTACTCATCTTTGTACTTTTTGAATGTGATCCCTTGACCTAAGGCTCTTGCACATCAATAGCATCTTGATCTAGTAGTGTCTTGTGTCAGGGTATGACCCTTTCCAAAATCTAAATCCAAATCCAAAGCCCTATTCAAACTCCGCTCAAGTACACATACCGAGACCCCGATAATTTGGCAGTGCCAACCAAGCAGTCATCCTACATCTACATACAAGTGTCCATGCCACATGCAAGTCACTTGGTACGCTGGTCTCGGCTCAGCACATACACCATTCACATTCCTTGTCCCTATCTTGCATCCACTCTACGCCATTCACCATCCATTAATCCTACCATGCCTACTCCTCATTCCTTGATCCACCTCACCTCGGAACTTCCTGTCCTTGTTTTATCCTCGGCCGCAACCATTGTTTTATAGTCGGGCACTCCCTATTGTCCTATCCTTGGCCACGTTCCTATTATTCTATTTTTATTGTTCTATCCCTGTTTACATTTCTTCATTCTAATTTTACTCATTGTGGACAATACTCCCACATGCTCTATATACCTTATTGTTCCACATTCCTTATTCCACATGTCGCTTCTTAAACCTATATAAGTATGGAATGCATGTACATACTTCCTCATTCTGGGTATCAACTAGGCTTAGGCCCCTTGTCTCCTCCTCTGTAAAGTCCTCTACTTGGGCCAGCACTTCGGCACCCCCCGAGTACTTTCTCTGTCCCAAATTGGTGGCACGCACAGCAAGTAGGGCACAACGCACGAGTACATTGAAGCCAAAGCCACTACTTCTGGCCTGCAGGACTTGGCTGTTACCCATCCGCAACTTCGTCATTACTGAAGCTTGACAGCTTGACAGAATTCCCGAAGCCTGACAACTACTCATCTTTGTACTTTTTGAATGTAATCCCTTGACCTAAGGCTCTCACACATCAATAGCATCTTGATCTAGTAGTGCCTTGTGTCAGGGTATGACCCTTTCCAAATTCTAAATCCAAATCCAAAGCCCTATTTCAAACTCCACTCTGATTCTGAGATTGGAAACAAGGGTCCAAGGACAGGAGAGGAATACCTCAACCTTTATACCCAGGCAACATCCACAAGCTCCATTATCTACTAAACTTCCATAGTATCCATCATCCACACCATCTCTACAGTGTCCATGATATCCATGACCTCCTGTGACCTCCCATGTGACCGACAGATAAATCCATACACTGACAATACTCCAAGGGTCAGGAATTTAGGAACCACCAGGTGGGAAACTGATGAGATTATGAGCAAGTATGCAGTAGGTTTGAGAATTTCTTAGGCAGTCTAATTTATTATCTCCTCAGTGTAGTCAACCACTGAGAATATATTCAAAGAATATACCTAATTTATTATCTTACAGATGAAAAGAAAGAAAGTTAGTCGAAATATTATCTGAACTACAGTATTTTACTCACCTCCTCAGTGTAGTCAACCACTAAGGAGGAAAGCATACGCAGGTGATGTTTCACCTGCATGTATCCTACAACCGGCTCCTGACCCTATCGAAGGTTTGAGCCAGGCTGCCGGTCCCTATCCAGGGAGCCGGCCATGCCCGTCGTGCAGTGCATGTGTAAGCGCGCATGAGTACATAGAAAATAAAGAATAACTCCCTCAATATTGAGGGTAAAAATACAATATAATAATCAAAATTTTCAGAATGAAAAAGCACACAGAATGGCATAGAAATCGATATATAAATACAATATATTGAGATTGGTCTCTCAGGGGTGAGATGCAAGTTTGCACCCTACAGAAACCAGAATGAGTTTAGCATGGTGATTAGAACCTAGAATAAGCACCCAAGCTCTGGACTTAGTACCAAGAGGTTGGCTCTACAGACTCCGATGTATAGATTTGTAAGCTAGTGCACAGACCACTTATATAAAGGGTATAAGAGGGGTTTACCAGCAGCAGGATCTTTAGACTTTCCTCTTTAGATTCCCCCTGCCTAGGTGAGAGCCCCACATGTATTTAGGTAGTAATTATAATTAAACTTTGGATCCCTCCTGCCTAGCCCTCTCTGTGAGATAACTCCAGAGAAGTCCAGAGGGTTGCCCTTACACCATCCATAATACCTCTCCCAGTCTCCTTCTCCCTAATTCTCTCTCAGTCTATCTATCGCTATCTATTTTCCTCTATTCATCATACCAAAACACCCGATCACCTTGGCACATCTCACTTGTCTTTTGTTTCTTATATCTTTTCTTTTTCTTTTCTTTCTTATTTTTCCTTGGTTCAGCTTTTTCAGTTTCAACCGAAAACTTATCAAAAAATATATATTATTATTATTTACCAGAGACTACTTCAGAGTCTCATCCTCCTCCATATTCTCTTTTTCCTTCTCCTTGTCCTCCTCTTCCCTATCACTATCCAACTGATCCTCCTCTGGATCTTCATCACCCCCCACTGCTCCTTAGGGAACGGCACGGGTCACCCATGGGTCAAATGTGGGTGACCCATACCCAACACATGAGAAACCTGAACCTGTCAACCCATGGGTTTTTTCCCACAGATTGACAGGTGTCGGGTGCATGCCACACCTGCATGTGCCGTACATGTGCCATACATGCATGCAACATACAACATGAATGCTTCGTACATGCATGCAACATATGACAAGAATGCGCTGTATGTGCATGCGACATACCACATGAATGCGCCATACGCGCATGTGACATACAACATGAACGTGCTGTACGTGCACGTGACCCACGAGATGAATGCACCGCATGCGTGCATGTCATACACATGAGCATACAGCATGTTGGTGTCAGCGCATTGTTGTCAGCGCATGTGCATATGGCATGTTGGTGTCGGTGCATGCACGTACGGTGCATTTGTGTCATATGCATATGCGTATAGCACGGTCGTGTCGCACGTGTGCATGAGCGGTGCGTACATAGTTAAGGCAGTGAGTTGGGTCAGGTCACGGGTGCTCTCAGCTTGACCCACACCCAAACCCAAGGGCACCCAACCCGGTGACCCATGTGGGTTATCCTAACCCATGCTATTCCCTACTCCTCCTGAACCTCCCAAACTCCCCAAACCCTGGCACAGGTCCTCACCTAACAGGGCCACCATGTGCCCAGTGTACTCCACTCCTTCTGCCAAGCAGAGGAGTACCCTGGTCATCCTATCCTGCCCATGCAGGATGTCCTCCCATATGTCAGCAAGGTGCTAACCTTCCAAGTGCACAGCCTGTGGGACTTTCACAGTAACCATCCTCCTGCTCAGGCCCATGGTGGCAGCATGCCTTGGCCTCTTCCTCAGTGGCTCCTTCACCTCCTCCTCCTCCTCCTCCTCTTCACTCCTATCCTCTTGCTCACTCTCCATCTCCTCATCCTCTTCATCCTCCTGGATAAAGGGCTTACTCTTAGCCCTGGAAGCCCATGATACAGCCAGGTTATATTTCACCTTTCACTGGTTGCATTCCTGGCATGTAGCCCCCAGCCCCAGCACTTTGCAATCGTCCTAGCACTGCAAGCACCTCTTGCAGGGCATATGGACAGTCATAGACCACTCTTGGGTCATTTTCTTGCACTATTCAAAGAAAAATAAAATAAAAAGAGAATACCTTCACTCACCTCAGCCTCCCACGGCCTCTCACTCTTCCCCCTCTCTTTTGTCCTGGGCCCCATACTGGGCCCCACCTCTGCACTCCTACTCCTTTTGCACATAGTAGGCTTTGGGACTCCCACAACTTTAGGAGTCCTCATGTTTTTGGTACCCTCAGTATTGGGCACTTTCTTCTGCACCCCCACATTGCTGGGGGACTCCTCCACTCTGGCTCCTCAGGGACCTGTACTACCACCCTTTTAGCCACCTTGAGCCATTGTCTTTTGGCCTGTTTAGCCTCCTTAGTGGTGGCCTTGGCCAACCGCTTCTCCTCTACAGCCTGAGCAGCTGCTGCCTCCTTGGCCACCTTCATCACAGCCTCTTCCTCCTCTACTGCTTGCTTTGCAGCCACTGCAGCCACCACTGCCACCTCCTCGTCCATTTTCTGTTTTGCCTCAGCCACCTTCTTTGTTGCCTCTTTATCTGCTGCGTTCTTTGCAGCCTGTTTTGGAATCCAAGAAGCTGTGACAAAACTTTGGTGTGAACCAAGGCAAGTCAAGTTCTCCGACAAGATGCAGGAGGACAACAAAATACACCTGCACAGGCTATTTTTACAAAGAACCCAATTAAGAAATTATACTCTGGAGATTCACATAATCTGTTATCACAAGAGTATTGCAACAAATATTTGATAAAATCTCACATAGCCATGCAAAATGTCCTTATTGATTCTGATCTGGGTCATTTGTCTAAAGAGAATATTTAAGGGGGGTCTTGTCAGGCATCTTGTTTGTTACATATAGAATTAATAGTTTAAGAGTGTTAAACTATTAGTTCTAGACTGGTTTAGGTTTATTTCCAATTTTCTAGTGTTTATCTGATTTAATTCTTTTCCTAGTCTTTATGGTTTTAAGTTTTGAGGGTAGCCTGCCACTTTGGTAGCAAAAGCTAAGGTTTACTCTTCAGAATAAACCTGTTCAACTGGTCTTTGGACCCATTGTTGAGGATGGCTTCCAGTATTTGGACCAGTTACCTAAGCAGACTTTGGTCTACTTATGAGAGTGCTGCTGGCACTTATTTAATCTTGTGGATTATTATAGGTAAAAATGATTGTTATTTTATGCTATATAACTAGCTTCTTTATACTAATTCTAAGCTAATTATTTAATCTCATGATAAGGCAATTCCTTCATGAAGCTTGTGGAGGTGTTCGGAAAGTATTAGAATGCCTTGGAAGCCTGTGGAGTCATTGTGTCACTATTGTAACTACTTTTACAATAAAAGAAATATAATATTCCCACGACTGGTACTTTCATGACTGGTCATGTCATGAAATATTAATATTATGTAAGTCATGCTTCTCTGACCGTTTATGTAATTAGTATTATATAAGTCCAGGAATTTGTTGTACATTGTGGGTCCACCCATTGATAGGCAAAATATAGATGTTTTTATGATTATCTGTAGGCTCAATCTCTTTGATAATTAAGAGTTAATTACTGGAGGGAATTCACTCTTAATTGGCCAGCCAAAAACATTATAATCTTTTTTGTTGCCAAGATATGGCTGATTTAATTGGAAATTTTCTTGAGGAGAGGTTTGGATTCTGCAGGCTGATTCAGCTCAAAAAAATGACTAAAAATAATAGGAGTATTCCCCAACATGGCCTCTTTATCTGCTGCCTTCTTTGCAGCCTCTTCATCTGCTGCCTGCTTAGCGGCAGCTTCCTCATCCTCTCTCCTCTTATCCTCAGCCACTTTTGTAGCAGCCTCCTCCTTCTCCTTCAACTCAGCCTCAGCTTTTGCCTTCTTCTCAGCAATCTGCATGGCCTCCACCTCCTCATGCTCCTGCTGTCTTTTTGCCTTTTTTGCTTTGATCTCAGCAATTCTGCAGATGTCTTCATCCAATTCATATAATATTTTCTGATGTCATCAATGGAGATGGTGATAGGATGTTGTGATTGGATGATGGTGGTCTAGACAAAAGCACTGGCCCCAAACAATTTGTGACATCATAATTAGGTGTACCAAACCTTATTTTTCAAACTCTGCCTACCGGCTTCATGGGTTTAGCCATAAGGGAGAGGTACTGTCAAGTACATATACCAAGTATCGGTTTACTTGATAGTACCAACTGAATGACAAGTCTAATTACATATGCAAGTGACCAAGCCATATACAAGTCACTTAGTACGTCAGTCTCGGCTCAGTACAATTCACACCTCCCTATCCTATTCATCATCCACTCTTCCTTTATTCATTTTCCATTATTCCCAATCTGTTTATTCTGTATCTCTCAGCCTGTTTTACCTCAGGACATTTTCTATTATTTTATTCTCAGCCATGATGTCAGGCCTCGGTGATGCCAAAGGTATGGTCAGGAACTGGCCAAGTCCTGCAGGCCAGTCGGGGTGGCTTGGATTCAACGTGCTCGTGCGTTGTGCCCTGCCTCCTGTGCATGCCACTGATTTGTGACAGAAGAGATGCTTGAGAGGATGCCGAGAGTGTTGACCTGAATAGAGGACTTCTGAACAGAGGGAGGAGAGCAGGAAGGTGTAAACCTAGTTGATACTCAGACTGAGGAACTATGTACATGCATTCGCTACTTATATAGGCTAAGAGGCAGAATGTGGAATAAGGGTGGCATAAGACATGGAGAAAAGAATAAGGTATGGAGACCATGTGGAAGTATTGTCCACAGCAATCTAGAATAGAACAATACAATGTAAACGAGAATAAGACAATGAGATATGACCGATAATAAACGAGTAGGAGTGTGAGGGAAAATAGAACAATAGAGGGTAGGGAATGGCACAGGTTGGGCCAACCTGCATGGGTCACCAGGTCGGGTGTCCTTGGGTGTAGGTGCAGGTCAAGCTGAGAGCACTCGCAACCCGGCCTAACCTGCGGTGTCATGCCTGCACATATGACATGCATGCACCACACATGCACATGACATGCCCGTACTGCACACACACATGGAAGACATGGACAATACACACACGCTACATGCACCATATGTGCCATAAGCACCATATGCACTGTACGCGCCATATGCACTGTACGGGTCGTACGCATTGTATGTGCCATATGCGCTGTATGTGCTGTATGTGCTGTATGCGCCATATGCACTGTATGTGCCGTATGCGCTGTATGTGCCATACGCATGGTAGGCGCCATATGTGCTGTATGTGCTGTACGTGTCATGTGCATTGTACGTGCCATATGCGCTGTATGCACTGTACACATTGTACATGCCGTATGCACTGTATGCGCCATACATGTCGTACACATCATATGTGCTGTGTGTGCTGTACATGTTGTATGCATCATATGCACCATACAGGTCATACGCGTTGTACGTGCTGTATGCGCCATACATGTCATATGTGTTATATGTGTTGTATGTGTCGTACGCGCCATATGCGCCACATGCGTATGGGTGCAGCATGCACCTGACACCCGTCGACCCATGGAAAAAAACCCATGGGTTGATGGGTTCAGGTTTCTCATAGGTCGGGTATGGGTCACCCACATTTGACCCGTGGGTAACCCGTGCCGTTCCCTAATAGAGGGTGGCCGAATATAAAACAATAGGGCCACGACCGAGTGATAAATGAATAGTGAATGTCTCAAGGGTAAACGGGCAAATGGGGAATAGAAGAATAATAAAGAATAGGAGGGTGGGGTAGGGAAAGTGAACCAAATAATGAACTGAATGTACCGAGCCGAGACCACACACTGGTGAGGGATGATATGGGTAGGGATCAGTTGGTCGGCATTGCCGCATGAACCAGAGCACGGTATCATGGACTTGACACATGACCTTATTGTTTTATATTCGGTCATATTCTATTATTCTTGGTCACACTCTTATTATCTTATTTGGCCACACTTCATTGTTCTATTTTTGTTTACATTTCATTGTTCTATTCTTGAGCATTGTGGACAACTCTTCCACATGCTTTCCATACCTTATTCTTTTCTCCATGACTTACATAATATTAATATTTCGTGACATGACCAGTCACGAAAGTACCAGTCGTGGGAATATTATATTTCTTTATTGTAAAAGTAGATACAATAGTGACACAATGACTCCACAGGCTTCTAAGGCATTCCAATACTTTCCAAACACCTCCACAAGCTTCATGAAGGAATTGCCTTATCATGAGATTACATAATTAGGTTATAATTAGTATAAAAGAAGCTAGTTATGTAGTGTAAAATAACAATCATTTTCACCCATATTAATCCACAGGATTAAATAAGTGCCAGCAGCACTCTCATAAGTGGACTGAAGTCTGCTTAGGTAACTGGTCTGAAGACTAGAAGCCACACTCGAGAAGTCCGAAGACTTGTTGATAAGGTTTATTCTGAAGAGTAAACCTTAACCTTGCTACCAAAGTGGCAGGCTATCCTCATAACTTAAATTCATAAAAACTAAGAAAAGAACTAAATCAGATAAAAATTAGAAAAGTGGAAATAAACCCAAACCAGTCTAGAACTAATAGTTTAACATCCTGAAACTATTGATTCTATACGTAACAAACAAGACTCCTGACAAGACCCTCCTTAAATATTCTCTTTGGACAAACAACCTGGATCAGAATCAATAAAGACATTTTGCACAGCTATGTGAGATTTCATCAAATCTTTATTTCAATACTCTTGTGATAACAGATTATGTGAATCTCCAGAGTATAATTTCTTAATTGGGTTCTTTGTAAAAATAGCCTGTGCAGGTGTATTTTGTTGTCCTCCTGCATCTTATTGGAGAACTTGACTTGCCTTGATTAACACCAAAGTTTTGTCACAGCTTCTCGGGTTCCAAAACATGTCTGTTTGGCTCTGTCTCTGTGAATTTCAAGTCCAACAATGTACTGTGTAGGTCCCATGTCTTTTATCTTAAAGTGTTATGCAAGTTTGGCCTTGATTTTGTCAAACTGTGTTTGACTATGACAGGCCATGAGCTGGTCATGAATGTAGACTGGGATGTAGACTTTGATAAGGCCTTGCTGGTACATGTAGAGATAGGAATCAACCTTGGATCTGCTGAATTCCCTCTGGTGAAATGCCTGGTCTGACTTAGTCTTTAAACAATTTATAATTTCTTGTTCTATACTCACTGATAAAAAAAAACATATAGACACTGCCCCAGCTTGCTTATCAGAACAAAGGTCACAAGAAAGAAGAGCTCCATTACTTGTGGAGACAATAACCAGGTATTCTTCTGTCCAGATGGAGTCTCAGCCAAACCCTCTAGTTTGCAGTACATAAGGCACACACCAAATTTACATCCATTCATGCAGGTGAAAAGACAACTACAACCATTTGGTCATATTGTACCCATCCTATTTGAAAATTAATGTACAACCTCTTTAACAGAGTGTGAAGTGCTGTGTGCTAAAAATACCATGTAAAATTACTAAGTGAAAAATTGGTTTTCAGGCAGTTGGCCCTGACTAACTGTCAGGTATTGTTAGGAACCGTACTCCGGCATGCCCGACTATTCATTTCAGCCCACTCAGCCCAACTATGCCTTTACTCCCCTATCCAACTATTATGCCCTCAGCCTATGAACTATATGCACCTTGTGTATCCATCTTGGCATCACATGCTCCCATCAATTCACTCCACTCATTTACATCAAACTCCATATGCTCACAATTCCATTCTGTCTTCATTTACGTTTAATATCCTTTCATTTACGTTCCGCTCCACTTTCATTTATTCACAATTCCGTTCTGTCTCTTATATCTGATCTGCTATTACGTTCCTTAGGGTAACTCCATTGGGAATTGGGGTGACACATCACCCCTCAATGTCACTGAGGAGATCAAGATTTGGGACGTAGTATTTCCATTCTTGCTTTTCACAATCCTCGGCTTTCTTATCTATTATAGGAATCTAGTCGACTCCTAGTAGATTTGAAAGTAGTATAAAGATCTTGTACATTCAGTAGTTCAGTCCTCAGTCAGATAATCGACTTTGATTTCAACTAAGCAATTTCTTTCTGTCTCGCTATTCCGAAATTAGGGACCAGTGCAATCTGGTGGGCACAACATACAAGTTGAAGCCATGCCCTACTCTGAACCTTGCCATTGTTTATCTTTGGGAGATAATATGTTTAATTATGATTACGTTATTCCTTCACATCATAACAGGTATTGGTAATGCTGATGATGCATGGGCCAAGCACTATATTAATAATGCTGACTTCACAATGCTGGCAGGAAGTGTTACGATGTAGAAAAAGGACGTAATCGTAATATTATTAATCTCCCAAAGATGAACAATGGCAAGGTTCAGAATGGGGCTTGGCTTCAACGTTATACATTGCGCCCACTAGACCGCACGGTCCCCAATTTCATAAAGGCAAGACAGAAGATGAACAGAAGAACCTTAGTTGAAATCAAGGTTGATTATCTGACTGAAGACTGAACTACTGAGTACAAGATCTTTATACTACTTTCTAATCTACTAGGAGTCAAATAGATTCCTATAATAGAATGAGAAAGCCGAGGATCGTGAAAAGCGAGAACAGAAATACTACACCCCAAATAATGATCTCCTCCGTGACATTGGGGAGTGACATGTCACTCCGATTCCCAATGGAGTTACCCTAAGGAATGTAATAGCAGATCGGATATAAGAGACTGAGCGGAATTGCGAATAAATGAAAACGGAACAAAACGTAAATGAAAGGATATTAAACATAAATGAAGATGGAATGGAATAGCGAGCATATGGAGTGTGATGTAAATGAGTGGAGTGAATTGACAGGAGCATGTGATGCCAAGACGGATACACGAGGTGTATATAGTCCATGGGCTGAGGGCATATGGTTGGATAAGCGAGCGATGGCGTAGTTGGGCTGAGTGGATGAAATGAATAGTCAGGCATGCTGGCGTACGGTTCCTGACAGTATCCCCTCCTTATGGCTGAGTCCCATGAGGCTGCGGAAATGAAGTTCTAGAACGGTGGCCCCGTTGGAGTTCGGAAATGCGAAAATGTATAAGAGAGTCGTGAGGGAGTTTGGGGGGTAACTATTCATCAACATCACCAATGGAGGACTCTTACATCAACCCTGCCTATGTGCAGAAGCTAATGGGTCTCTACCCTTCACCAATCACCACTTATCTCCAAGGTGAAAACAACCTCCCCGTCACCGTCCTGTCCCCCTCATCGTCTACCATCGAGCACAGCCAGGCACTACTTGAACAAGAGCACATCGATGTGTGAGAGCCCTGGATTGAAGGGGCAAACTCGAAAAGTGTGAAGGTGAGTAAGGTGTTGCCTCGGAATTAAATGTTTTTTACTGATTTTTTTTTTTTACAGTAGGCTCGTCTTTAGATGAGGAATGACGAGTGTGACATCAACGGCGTGTACTATCAAAAGGCAAGGTTGGGTGAGCAGGATGACCATACACCCTGGTCTCGCAGCTTCATCGTCAAGAAACCGTGCAGTCACTGCAAAAAGTGAGGCAACACGTGCCTAAGGAAGTGGGATTTGGACTTGGACTTGGGTGCATGCATATGGTGTGGTGAGAGAGGGGTTGGTTGCAGCATCAATGAGAGAGGCCATGGTACAAGTAAGAGGAAGGGCAAGGGAAAAGTTAGGGAGCGGAATTCCGAGGATGAGGGAAATCCGAGGTTGGAGAAGCATTCAAGGGAAGGTACGCCGGAAGAGGAAGATGATGATGGTGCAGGTCCCTTGAAAAGGCTGAGGTTGGAACCCAGAGTGCATACTCCCCTTTTCCTCCCTGACCCTCATTCCCCACTGCCTCCTCCACCGCCTATCCCTCCTCAGGAGTCCTCCCCTCCACCTACTGTGGCACAGACACCACAGATAACCGTCTCGTCACCATCCCCAGTCCCTCCCATATTGCCACCTCCTCTTCCACCTCCTCCACCTCCCCCCTCACCACCTCCTGCAGTCATACCTCCACCTCCCAGAGTCCTGCCGCCTGCACCTCCTGCGCCCTTGCCGGTCATCGCATTGACCTCTGCCTTGCTCTCGTTGCAGGCATCCATTGACAAACTTCGCAAGGAGGTCGCGGAACACAAGTTTCAACTGTCAGAGAGCCAAATGACAAATGAGGATTTGCGAGGTGAGGTGAGGGACTTGCGCATGCAGTTGCAAAGTCAGAGGTTGAAGAATAGGGAGATGGAATTTGAACCACCAAGAGTACAAGGGACTTGGGCTAATTGGTTGGGGGCTGGAAATCCAAGGAATGTGTTTGATGACTTGGATGAAGATGGAGAAGTAGATTTAGGCTTGTAGAATAGGAAGTGACTTAATTGTATATTTATTTATTTTGACTTGAACGTAAATTGAAGGTTTGGAAATAAGAGTTGAATTGAATGATGGAATGGAAACTGAGGTTGAACTTGAAAACGGAAAGAAGAAGCTGAATTCCAAGTTGGAATGAGTGAATCGGAATTGAGGTTTTTTTTTTCTTTTTAAACTTGAAGACAGAGTGAACGGAACTGAAATGCAAGAGTGATAATGAACGGAATGAGCGAGAGTGAACGGAAGAGAAATTGTGAGGTGCTTATGGAATGGGTAATGGTCCAGGTTTGTCTGGATACGACTTGTGAAAGTCTTGAACGAGTTCTGAAGCGTGGTTGAGTTCTGTTGCAAGGAGCCATGAAGTTTCTTCATCTGTGCCTTCATATCCTGCCCACCGCACTAAATACAACAATCTGCACACCGTATGTTGATTATCGATTTTCGAGTTGAGGATCTCGGATATCTCGAATTCGGGTTTGCTGTCGATTATGACTGTTGAATGCGATTAGGAATGGGATTAGGAGTGGCTGGCTCAAGCATTGAAACGTGGAATACAGGATGCACTGCATTCATGTAGCCTGGGAGTTTCAGAGTAACTGAGTGAGTGCCGGGATGTGCAATGATTTCAAATGGACCCAAAAACTTCTCAGCTAGCTTTTTTGCAGGACAGGTAGTCCTGAGGAATTTGGCTTTGATAAATTTGAGACTGCCAATAGGAAAGTCTGGGGATGGCAGTCGTTTGGCGTCAGCTGAGGATTGGTACATTTGTTGAGCATCGAGGATATTGGTTTGAAGCTGCTGGTGCAACTCGTCCAGGTCAACTATGAAGTCTTGCACTTGTGATGAAGCGAGGTCGCGTTTGGGGTGAATGGTGAGATTGGGATGATAGCCTTTGTTGGCAAAGAAAGGCGAGACTCCAGTGGTGGCACTGGGAGTGTTATTATAGCCGAACTCTGCAAGGGGTAATAGCGAAGCCCAATTGTCTTGTTGATAGTTGCAATAGACACGGAGGTACTGTTCTAATGTCTGATTAGTACGCTCGGTCTGGCCATCGCCTTCTGGGTGATAGCCCGAGGTGAAATGCAACTTCATGTCGAGGGCTTTCCTGAGAGAACGCCAGAAGTGGGACATAAATTCCGAGCCTCTATCTGAAGTGATGTGAGAAGGAATGCCGTGTTTGGAGAA